>JAECUM010012201.1:0-49796 GCA_016617855.1 Megalonaias nervosa
TATGTATGTATGTATGTATGTATGTATGTATGTATGTATGTATTAATTCGCTTGCTGCAATTAAGTAATGCACCACAAACAAAGAAGAAAAAAAAACCCACTACTACTACTACTACTAATTAAGTAGATGTGCAATATACTTTGCGCTCAAGAGTTCTATCCCAGGTATAGCAGCTTCAAATGTCAGTTTGGACTCACCTCCATTCCTATGGATGAGCCCAAACTTTTAGGAGCCTACCTCTAACTTTCAGACTGGATTAATTATTTAAATAAATTTCGGCGAAATGGTATAATGTGCAGCTTGGATATTGTGTTCAAAAGTCACAACAGGTGCAACCTGGCTGAAAATGGCAACCAAAGAGGTATTTGGGAAAATTGTATGGGAATATATTATCACGCTCATGCACCGAAGATAAGTAAAGGATGTGTGATATTGCCATGCTGGAAATGTGGGTTGATGTCAGTCTTGCACATCGGATTTGGAAAGACGTTTACAAAGTCTTCATGAAGACGATTTAGCCACAACTGTTTATTAAACCCGCGATAGATACTGATGAATTTTAAAAGCGAACGGGTGCCCCTCTATGCTGATTATACCGTGCAAATTAATGATCTGGAGGCTAAACATATGGGTTGAGTATGAATATGGGAACAAGTGGTTACCTTACAAAATTTCCACGCATGAAAAGTCCATAGCTGGGACATAAATAAATATGTGGCGACAGAAGGGTTACAACCAAAGGTCAATAGCGCGAAAGCACAAAATATTAAGAAAAGAGCTACAGATAACGAACTATTCGAGGTTTTGGGATCGTAGGACACAACAGTCAAGGAGGTTTCTGATAGTCCCAAGATGCTGGAGCTCCTGTGCCTCAACAAGACACTGCAAACAATGAAGCGTTAAAAAAAAGCCATAGGACGAGGTCAAGATTAGAAAGCTAGAAACCCAACTAGCAGCTAAGGAGAAGGGACTCGATCGGAGAGCTTATCAGCCAAATCGTCCGCGAGGATTCAACTCTTGGCGAGAAGCTGAGAATCCCGTTTCTTGAGCAGAGCATCATGTTCGCAATTATTCTCACTGCACTGGGGTTCAGTATAAGCACAACTGTAGTTGTAGGTACAGGATGTAGTGGGGAAGGCACAATGTCATCTCCAGCTGTAGCTAAACCAGACTTGAGCGTTTAAAAAAAAAAAAGGGTAAAAAGTGGCTAGAGTGGCTGTCTGCAATGCTAGAAATGCAGACAGAAGAAGAGTCAGCGGCTCTTCCTGGAATAATCGGATTAATCGTGTCGTTCGTGCTGATGACCGATATCGATGCCACCGGCTTGATCGCTGGAAACCTACTGGTGCTTGTCATCACGATAGTGGTCTCATTTTTTGCCGTTATCCGCTCTAGTTATGCAGACAAACGAGAAAAGCAGGCGCTTGCAGTTTTACCAGGCACTTGGATAAAATAAACTCAGATGACTAAGAGCCCAACAGTGATGACGCCCATAACCAGTGCTGTTTTACTGGCTTCGTGGTCATCTGCTTATTGCGACACATGCAGCCACGTTTGGTGCATGCGTTGTGTCGATTTTCGCCGTTATTCCAACAGACGCCAATGGAACAGCTACGGTAGATCAAAGCCGACATCTTCATATATACACACGTCCAGGCATTAAATGTAACATTTAGCTGCAGTTGTTGAGCAATAGCTTCATTCTGCCCTTGTGTTCACGTAAGTGCAGAGAATGTATGTTGTTTTTTGTATTGACGAATCCTCTAAGTAGATCTGTGGGTCTGGAACAGGAGATATTTAAGTACGCCTCTATACAGACCAGGATGGTTCAACATTTCGGACTAGCTTGTTAACTACAGATTTGAAGTGCTCATTCCTTAGACGTCTGGTTTTCGAACCTAGGCACAAACACAACACCCAATCCACCCGCCTTTTCAACAACATATGGATCCATGTTCACCTCGATCAAATAAATACAAATGTTAATATTCTTGATGGAAGAAACAGTATGCTGATACAAGTTATTCTACTATAGCCATGGGTCGTAGCCCTCATTTGCCCTAGAGCCGAAATCTTCCACCTCTAGGTTGCTGTTGTTAACATAGAAGTGTTGCCTTAAAAGTCGATTGTTAAGGGCCACAGAATCGTGACAGTTTGTAGAGTTGCAGCAATAAATGCCTCTGGTTTGTATCTCTGTGATTTAACGCAAGATGTAAGGTTTTACAGTCATCAATGATAATAACATTGTCACCAATCTGGGCGTCGGATTTGACTTCTTTATCCTACACGCATTAGTGCTGACGGAAGTTGGGCGTCGCTTTAGATTCCTTTAAATTGGGCCTTAGTGGCACATAATGGCAAATGCCTCAGAAGAAACCCTTATAATTAGATTTGCATCTACGTTTGCCGTCAAAGGCAGAATTAGGTGCTTGAGTCTCGGCTTTAGCGCACGGCCTACAGGAGCTTTTGCCACTTTAACTCTTTAATTGCTCTTAAACAGCAAATAGAGATCACGTAGCTTGTTTAAATGCAACATGATGCGAGCAAGCCATGTAGTAGCAACCAAACATAGTTAATGAACACAAATCATTGGCGGCCAGTGGAACGATCATACACGACATCTTCACAAGATTCAGGGTCAATATTGAAGTGTTTCAAGGATGAACCGAGTGAGTCTTTCAAACGTTTCTTTTGATCTCTTTGAGATCGCTTTCCCTCCTTCAGTTTGCATTTGAAGATCTTCTTTGGATGTCGTTCGTCTAATATGGCCTGCCCATCACATTATATATTTCATTAGAGGTGTAGATACTTGGAGTGCATGCCGTATGAGAACCTAGGTATCTTGGAAATTATCCTGCCATTTTCCTCATCAGATACGTCAGGCAGCCCACGTGGAATTAGTTTAGCTTTATGGCATGACGTCCTTACACCGTTCAGGTTTCGCATGCCTACAGAATGGTTGGGTTGGCAACACAATGGCTTTGTAAACTTTCAGGTTTGTTTGCACATTTATGCATAGTGTGTCGAAAGCCACAATTGCTGTTGCCATTCCGACATTAGTTTTCTCCTCAATATAGACTGCACGTGACGGTATATTTCTGAGGTAGGTAAACTTGATGTTGCCTTGAGGGTTTTGGCCATTCACTGTGATACTAGGCTCTACGTAAGACTTTCTTGATGCAGGTTAGTGCAAATAGGAGTTCAGGAAAAGTCACTTGCTATAACTTCTTCACCCGTTGTCTTCTCAAATTGAAGACATTATAATCAGTCAGGTTACTGATGTCCACCCCAGTGTTTACGTTATGGAAGGCATCTGTAAGCATGGCAGAGAACATCAAGCTGAAGAGGGTTGGGGTCAACACGCAGCCTTGCTTGACTCCATTGGTGACTTGGAATGGCTCAGATTACTCACCGTCGTCCACGACGCAAGCGAGCATGCCATCATCAAATTGCGAAACCATTACGACGACTCTCTTTGGGCAACCACTTTTTCGTATGCCCTAACGACTGGCTTTTGTCAGGTCAGTGGAAGTCGTGAACAAGAGGAGTCTTTGATCAAAGTGATGCATAAGTTGATTCAGCAGATTTTACAGGCAAATGACAGCAAGAAGCTGTAGCGATGGTTGTCGCAGAATGGTCTCTTGCCTTGTACCAGTGGACTATTGATGCATCCTTGTACTCCTGTGGTATAGTTTCTTGACTCCAATCTAACTGAAAGAGTTCAGTAAATTTCTGAGCCATGTGTGAGTCGCCTGCATTGTTGACTTCGGTTGCTACATCATCTACTCCGTGTGATTTGCAATTTGACACCAGTTCAATCACTTGTTCAGTTTCAGTCAGCGTTGGAGTATCAAAGGTAGATATGTTGATTTCCACTTGGGGCAATGGAGTAAATGCCTGGTCTCTGATAGATGATTGTTGATTGAGGATGCTGTTGATGTGTTTTGTCTATATTTGTAGTACCTTTTCCTTGTCAGCGAGCAGTTTGGTACCGTCAGCACTTAGTATTGGAAATGCTACTGACTATTGTGGCTCTTAGACTGTCTACAAAACATCAAGGTATTCCTGTCTGCGTAAGACTGAATCTCATCTGCCTTGTGCCTCAGCCATGAGTCTTGCATTGCACTCAGTTGAAGACTGCCTTCTTAGATACTGAAGTGCTGTCTTCTAAATAGGCCTTTTGGAGCCGATATTTTTCTTTTAGTAGAGAAACATACCAGTCTTAATGTTTACATGTAGTGGAACCATGATGTTTGGATGAAGCCGAGCACATAGTGTCTCAATAGGATACCCGGTTTGCCATCACATTCTCGGAGTTTCCATATAGTCTTGCTATTTGATTGCACAGTTCTTCAACAAACATCTCGTTCACATTATTCTGTTTCAGTTTGGAGACATTTAGCTTTATGGGTGCTTTTATGACATGTGGTCTTCTGTTAGCCTGAATCATGATATTGAGCTTGCAGACTTTGAGCCAGTGGTCAGTCGAGCATTCTTTACTTCTCTTGATCTTCGTCACTCAAACATCCTGCCTGCCTCATCTCCATATCATGACATAGGCAGTGCATCCAGAATGTCTTTATCGGTTTGGCAGGAGGAAGACTCTGTTAGCGATTCGGGGGTCGTGTTCAGCTCATTTCCTCGGTAGGACGAGGCCATTGTTGTTTGGTGTGCAAAGCCATTTGTGCCATTGATGCCTGACCATATGTTAGAACTTTAATATTTAAGTCACCAAGGATGATGAGCAGGTCTGGCTTCGAAACGTCTGCGATAAGTCCTAGATCTCATTTGGGTTGGTCATGGTTGGTGCACTGGCGCTGATGATCGTTACATGTCTTATTCCAGAAAATGTGGTTCAAATCTGCATGAGTCTGTCATTCACGCCCTTGGGTATATTCGTGATCTTGCCAACTAACTACGATTTAATGGCTAACCAAACACTACTTTCACATCACTCTTCTTTGATTTGGCTCCTCCTTTAGTCAGCTGTCATTTCTCAGTTAGACGAGTTTCAGTCAGAGCCGCTATCTAGATTTTGAATCTGGACATTTCAATACCAGTTAGAGATGTTCTTCCCTCTGATCAATATGAGTGCGTACATTCCGGGTATCGAAAGTAAGTGGTGCCACATTTGTCTTTTGTGTGATTTTTGATCACTAAAGTTTTATCCACATTAGCCGTTGCATACTAAACAGAGGGGAGCGAGCAATGTTTTAGGTTCAGTCGCCAATGGGGTGCCGTGTTCGACTGCTGCTTCAGTCTAGTGAACAGTAGTCCTGTGCTCTGAGCCGCCTGTGTTAAGTCCTGTAGCTAACACATATAAGTCCTGGCAATCCACACATGCTTCTTTCATGCAATCCCATTGCCACAGGACTTGAAGATATCTGATGTGGGGAGGTGGTGATATCACGAATTGCGCGTGAGTTAGATTTAAGTGAGGGAAAGTTGCACAACCTAGTTCTCATTTCTAGGTCTATATGAATCCAGTAGCTCGATAGCCTCGATCTGGATACTAGTCTGGATGCAGTAGATGTCCATCGGGTCATACAGTACATGAACTGATGCCCTGTGCTGTCTTCAAAGCATCTTGCCACCTGCCTTCACAGCCGGAGGATGAGCGTATCTGGTCCACTGCTTGATCCACAATAAAGGACTTTCCAGAGGAAGGCAAGTGTAACAGTTCACTCTGAGTCAACAGTAGCAGGTAGTACAGTCTAATGTTACATAGCTTGACCTGATGTTAGAATTAATCACAAAGCGACTTCCAGAAAATGTAGAACTACCGCTTACACTAACGCGGTCAAATTTAAAGAGGTCAAGTCAAAAGTCAGTAGTGAGTGGGGGCAATAAGGGGACAATGGGACGTCCATGTTAAAAAGTGCCTCGGCCCTATGGGGACAAGATCTATAGGGACAATGGGAATTAACATTACAGACAGAGTCCCGACAGTATAGGGACAAAAGGCATTTTAACAGCGTGATCTGGGTAAAAGCCCTGGCCCCATGACGATATTGCATACATGGGATAGTCCGGGTTGAACAGCATCGACGATAGGAGGGTTGACGATTCTACGTTAGTCCACATCTTGTGTCGAGAACAGGTGAATAACCGTGGTTATTTATAGTGGAAGAGCGGATTGAAACGGATTTTCTTTTAAAAATCCTAACACGCGTTACAAAATTCAGTCATAGTGCGGAGTCTGTCTTCCAATTCGAAGAGAGCTGCCTGTGACGTCACATTCCCTATATAGGTGCGCTAGCGTCATGGCGCAGTGAATCAATGCGACAGTGTTAGAACTTGACGGAAACTACGAAGACGATGAATTGGGGTGGACCGGCTGTGGAGACAAGAAGTGATGGCAAATCAGCTGCTACTAAAACAACCATAATCCTACATCGAGAAGAAAACGATTTTAATTGGGATTTAGCGGATTTTCTCTCTTCACAACAATTTGTTCTGGTACCAGTACCTTTACCGCTTTCTCCTTCCTTACCGTACGTCAAGGATTTTAAACAGAGGCAGAAAGAAGAATTGAAGACATTTTTGCAACAGCAGAAAGAAGCAGAACAAGCCTTTCTCATTCAACAGCAACAGCGAGAAGAGGATGAGGCAAGACGAAAACGACAGGAAGAAAAAGAAACAGAGAAGAAACAAGGTCAAGGAGAGAAGGAGGACTTTTCAGGGCCACCCATCTCTCTCGAAAAGAGACTACTTCATGTTTGCCAAAATCAAATAAAACTCAAAATCCCTTTTCTCCCATGATGTATTTGTTTGAGTGCGTGAGTGTAGGTTCTTATTATAATAAATCAAAACCAAGAGACACTTACCTTTTTCTTTCTGGTCTGTTCTGGTACAAATTACAATCCAATTTCACAACACATAACTTTAAAAAGTTCATTTTTCTTCTTCTTTATCTTTTTCACTCTCTCCTTTTTTTTTTAATTTCTTCACTGTCACAGGTTTGTCCTCTTCCTCCTCACTTTCTTCTCTTTCTGGATGTGTCTGGGTTCTTCCTTTTCGGAGGGTACTCTTCTTCCTGTTGGACATAACAATCGAGAGCAACACAAGCATTGTGGATCGAAATGTCCAGGATGTTTGGCCTCTAAACTCTGGATGACGAAGGACAAAAACGAGTGCATTGCTCAGCTTCTCAGTGCACTTTTGTCAGCCCTACCTGCTACCAACAACATCTGAAGACGCAAGGTTTACAGAAGAAACGTGCTTGTCAACTCCTGAAATGTTGTTATGCTTCTGGACAAGTCATACATACCAATAGTGTCAAGGCACACATTTCCCCAGGAAAGAAACGATGTTACATTTGTCACCAAATCGTAGACTTGGAACACGAATGGTACATTAAAAAATACCAGCCCCAACAGGAGGAAGAAGAAGATGATCACAAGAAGAAAGGCAATATCATCCCTTTTAATTTCGAATGCATGCAACAGACCGGCATTCACAAGCCTAATTTCTGCGCGGCTCATCGAGCGTGCGAGAAGTGTATCCACGAACCGATCTTTAGTCATTTCTCTCACTGTAGCAAGATTCCTGGAGGACGTGAAAAAATCTTTCGAGGACCTAACACGCTGACCGATTTCGTCCAATGCCTCTTAGACCCTATCGACGAAATGTGGCGCTAAGAGGACATCGAACGTTACGGAGATTGCCATCGCTATGCCACGGTGATGGCTCAAAATTACTCAGGATACAATGGATAGTTTCTTCTCAAATACTAAAAACACTTTGAACGGAGCCAAATTAATCTCCATGCAAGTGGGACAAATGCAGTTTAAAGATTCGATGAGTTACTTGGCCATGCCTTTGAGTCGAATGCTTAAACATTTGGAATGACAGAAATGGACAAAGGTTATTCCCGCACTTTTTCAATACTCAAGCCAATCGACATGCAGTTCTACCCCATTTGCCTGATGCTCACTACTACGATCCCGACAACATGCGCACCAAACAACGAGAAGCTTTCTACGCCTGGTACCACACTCACGCCTCGGACCCATTCGACTTTCAGGAAGAAATGTTAAAGTATTGTCCCTTGGACGAGGACATTTTACGGAGGAGCTGTGGAAAATTTCGAGAATTGTTCATGGAACACGGAGGGATCGATCCTTTGAAAAAAGTCTGCACCATTGCAAAAGAGTGCTCTTAGTGTACCGCAAACGCTTCATGCCCGAGATGGCCCTGGCTGCCATCCGCCCTCAAACGACAAATTTTGTCAAACGTCAATACTCGGTCAAAGCTCCACGCTCGCTACATTACTTCTGTGATAAGGAAGACAAATGAATCCAACACGCCCGAAACAGAGGAGGTGAAAAACCATCAGAACGTATTCGTTCGATTGCTGAGACTTAAAAAACCTCAAGATCATGTACGAGTTTTACGGTTGATTATTTCACGGACGTCCCATCTGTTACCCTGAACGGTACATCAAAAATCAGTTTTTACCATGGAAGGCTTGTACGAGGCCACTTGTCAGCGACGCTTGAAGTTAGAACACCAAGGATACCAAGTGGAAGAAATGTGGGAACACGAGTACGATCACCGTTTGAAAACCGACCCCGAATTTAAGCGTATCGTGGTAAGTTACAAGTGGGTGGACCCTCTGAACCAGCAGGACAGTTTGTATGGAGGACGGACGAATGCCACCTGTTTGCTGTACCACGCCGACGAGGAGAAAGGAGAAGAAATAAAATACTTGGATGCGTGTTCACTGTATCCTTACGTGTGCAAATATTGTCACTCTCCCTCAGGGCACCCACAATTGCTGACGGAACACATCGACCTGGACAACATTGGACAATACGAAAAATTGATTAAAGATAAAGTCTTGACTTCCACAGACTTGTACCATCCAGTTTTACGTCACTATAGCCAAGAAAAACCGATGTTTCCCTTGTGCCATACGTGTGCCGAAACGTGCAACCAAGACCAACCTTGTCAGCACAACCAGGAAGAACGCGCCTTGACAGGAGCATGGGTCAGCGTGGAATTGTTCAAAGCTCTGGACCTGGGATAGCAATTGTTAGAAGTGTACGAAATTTACCACTTTCCCAAGACAGAACAGTACCACAAGGGTGACGAGACTCAGAAAGGCATTTTCGCAGACTACGTGGATGCCATTTTGAAACTGAAACAAGAAGCCAGTGTCTATCCTTCCTACAGCCACACTTTCGAAGATCAAAACAAATTCAAAGAGAAATACTTGGAGCAGGAAGGCATCGCTTTAGATCACATTGAGAAAAACGAAGGTCGACGATCGTTTGTCAAAGTGATGTTGAATTGCTTGTGGAGCAAAATGGCACAACGACCGTGTTTACCCAGGACGGATTATTTGACAGAAACTTCCCGCTACTTCAGATGATTCAAGAAAAACCAAATACATGAAACACGTGAACGTCCTTCGTGAAGATTTGATCTTAGTCAATTACGAAGAGGAATTGGACTTTCTAGAGGCCAACGTATTTGGAAATGTCATCACTGCGGTCTACGTGACAGACCATGCACGCTTAAAATTGTACGAAACAATAGAACTGTTAGGAGATCGTGTGCTGTATTTTCAAACGGACAGTTAGATCTACATTGATCGTCGGGGTCAACGTCACCCTGACATTGAAGGAGACCGTTTAGGAGCCTGGACGGACGACCATCCCAACGACAAGGTTCTAAGTTTTGTTAGTAGCGGTCCAAAAAGTACGGCTACAAATACCGGGACCCCCAAGGAGAAGTGCACACCGAATGTAAAGTGAAAGTCGATTAAAAACCTTCCAAGGAAAATGGCTTAAATATCTGGGAGGACCTATTCCCGAAGACTTAGCCAGATCCGGATTTATCTACTTGGGCGAAGGTGATAAAGTCAAGTGCTTCATTTCCGGTGTGTCACTACACGAGTGGGAGCAGGATTGGGGTCGACGTGTGGTGTGTGTCTTAGTAACTTCCTTTCTGGGATTTCGTTTACTAGCCGATTCCTTGTGTACACTTCACGAACAGTACCAACCACCAAAAACATGAGGTTGGTACCTTTAAATGTACACGAGAGACATATTCTGTTAAAAGCCTTGCGCTTTCATCTCGATACTTTTCTGCCTCTACGGGAAAAAAGATTCGACAACTTGTAGTCACTTAAGATGTTTACGAAGATGTGTGTGTAGATTGTGACTTACACCCTTATGGCAAGATGTACGTGATTGGAAGCCTTGCTTTCGAGGCTTGGACAAAAGAAGTGGCAAAATATGCCAAAGATTTGTGACCATGAAGTCAAACGTCCAGTGATAAAAGTAACCTTTAAACCTGTGTTAGCCGCAGTTTCAGAAGAAGAACCCGAGACCCAGAAAAACCACCCCATTCAGGACAGGACTGTCGTTGATATGGACATACCTGAAAAATCCATTCCGGGAGGACCCCTGTGTGACTGTGCCAAGTGTAGAGACTCTAAGAACATTCCCCAGTGTCCCTAGGACACCATACCTTCGTCACTACACAAAAAGAGTTGTACAGTGACTTGTTTATATTCCACTCTTATCGTTTTTATGTATATTTTATCGATGTACTCACCCATTTGGCTTTTATGTATTTTTGTCTTTCCTGTTAAATTTTAAAATTGTTTTGAAATAAACGTGTCCTGAAAAAGTATAAAAAGTCTTGTCTTGTCTGTGTTCGTTTCAAAAGTGACATCCCTTTTACTATGTCTACCTCTGCTGTCTCTGCTCCCTCTTCCTCCACTTTCAAAGTCAACGACGAAAACTTAGATCGTGCTATCTTCGCTACCCCTTTAACTTGTTAGTTGCTGTACCGAGCGGTTCAGGCAAAACCGAATTTGTCGAACGTTTGATCGAACATAAAAATCATTTGATCGATCGCCCACCTCAACGTATCATGTAGTGTTACAATGAGTGGCCAGCCTCCTGCGTACAGCCTCCTGCGAGAAAGACAAGGCGATTCCATCATGTTTGTGGAAGGCATTCCTGGCGAAGACAATGGGATCGTATCTGAGCCAAGTCAAACCCATCTGGTCATCGTCGACGACATGTTAGGAGAAGACGAAGAAGAAATTAAACTCTGGTTTACGCGCAAAGAGCATCATCGTAATGCCAGTGTCATTTACATCACCCAAAATATGTTTCAACAATGTAAAGCCCATTGCACCATCAGTCTCAATGCTCATTACGTGGTCTTGTTTAAAAGTCCAAGAGATAAATCGCAAGTGCAAGTGTTAGCTAAACAGCTAGGAACACCTTGGCTGACTCATGCGTACGACGATGCCACACAAACCCCTCAAACCCCAAAAGTCATCCCCAACAAAAAAGCCACTACCCGACCCAAACGCACCCAGAAGAAAAAGAGCAGTGGTGTCAAGAACAGATCACAGCCCCAGAAAAAAGTCCCCAGAAAAAGTAAAGCCCCAAGAAAAGATCAAAGAAAAGACCCCAGAAAGCATCTTCTGCGCGCAAGAGAGGCACTGCGGCCAGGACGCAATCTTACATCCCCATTCCACGACCTTCAGCGACGTTGACGGTATCTCCAGTATCCTCGGGTTCTTCCACTTCTCCGTTGCTGGTGATGCCAGCAAAACCCAATTTGACACGCGCCTTTCCTAATTTGATGAAAATAATGGAAACCCGTGTCTCCAGGAACTTCTCCTCCAGCACTGACACCCTCCACCTCTTTAGCTGCCGCGGAAGCTGCTAACAAAATACCTGCCAGCAAAATCAAAGTCCAAGAGAGATCGGGCATGTTACAGAGTTTACTGGACTTATCCAAGCAAGAACTATCCCGATTTAGTCTGTTGCAAACCCCTCAACGTTGCGTGATGCCTGCCATGAAAATGATACGAGGGACCGACAATCAGTGGCGATGCATTCGACTATATAAAAGACCTGGGGTAAACGATGAGTATCAGTGTTTTTGTGCTCCTGAACGCAAAAAGCTGTCGCCTGCCAGAAGTGCACACCGTCACCATCGTCGTTCTCCTGTACAAAATGGAAAAGGAAAAAGAAAAGGACAGTCTCGTTGTTTGGCCCCGCATCCGAAAAACGCATAGCCAAGCACCGACATTTACCACAGAAAAGACCCCATCCTTCTAAGATAAAAATGAACAGCCAAAACGGAGGATTGTTTTGGTGATAATGCGATAACCAGAGAGCTCGTCAAATAGACCGGTCACACACCCAGTCAACTATACCAAAAATACTACTTCAAGAAAGAACGATAAAAGTACGTGTGCCAAGTCATCGACCACGGTGTATTTTGTGTATGCTCCTGAATAAACAAAGATGTCACCGACCAGAAGTGCACAACATCACCATCACCGTTCTCCTGTCCAAAAAGGAAAAGGAAAAAGAAAAGGACAGTCTCTTCGTTTGACTCCACATCCGAAAAAACGCTTAGACAAGCATCGACGTCTACCCCATGAAATACCCCATCGTCCAAAGAAAAAGAGGAGCAACCAAAGGGGAATATTGTTTTGCGATATAGAAAAAAATGTCGTCATAGTTTTTACGAAGCGATAGACAAGGAGTTCGTCAAAAAGACTGGTTGCAAACCACTTGGATCTACTCCAAAAATACTCCACCCAAAACTAAGATAAAAGTGCGTGTGCCAAGTCATCGACGTCAGTGTTTTTTGTGTGTGTGTGCTCCGAAACAAAGATGTCACCCACCCACCCCAGCCATCCCTCTTCTACCCCAAAGGAAATAAAAGGAAAGGACTGCATCCTCGTTTACCCAACATCGGGACGTGTTGTCCGTCCTGTCCAAAGCCCCTCTATCCATGCGAAAACAACTCACTCAAACCGCCTCCAAAGACGTCGTCGAAACTGTGTGTGAATGTTGTCTGAATGTCTTGAAAGGAACGATACCTTTGTCTCAACCGCAGAAAAAATCCTTAGCTAAGCATCGACACGTTATTCGACAAATGGTCCAAAAGAAAATACCCATCCGTCAAAAGAAAAAGATGTTGGTGAAACGCGGAGGATTTGTGTACCTGTTGTTAGCACCCTTGGTGAAAGAAATATTGGGAAAAATGATTACAGGACTCATGACGGGAGCTGCTTCACAAGGAATAGGTCAAAGATAAAAGGATCAAGAAGAGAAAAGGGGCCTCTCGGGTTTAAAGATCTCAGACGTGACCTTTGAAATGTGATAGTTGGACGAAAACTGACTTTAGTGCCTTACAAACGATGGATGGAATTCCATCGTTGGCAAAAACAACGGACCCCGCATTTACCTCCCAATCCTCATTTGATCGAGATGTCCAAGCTACAACACGAATTCCAATCGTTGATGGATCTCAGCGATTGTTACAAACGGAAACATCGCAACGATACGGTCAACTGTTCCAACGACTTCAACTCTTGCACCAGAAAGCTTTAGAAGAAACATCTCGACCGAATCTGAGAGATTTTAAGACCCTGATGAAAAGTCCATCACCGCCACCACTATCCAGTGACCAAGACAGACGCATCCCACGGATGCCTGAGGAATAAGAGGTACGAGACGTCTTTCAAACGCCGTCAGCAGCTCCCATTCCTAGTCAGATTGCAGCATCCTCATTGCCCCCTTCCACCATACCTCAACGAGAAGTACTCAAAGCCTGGGTTAAAAAGATGATGTCCACTCCTCCTTCGACAGAAGTGAAAAAGAAAGAATGGAAACCCTAAGTGAAAAAAGAAAGAATGGAAACCAGATGTGAAAAAAAAGAAAGCATGACAAAAGCCGTCCCATTACCTCCACCGCTACCACCACCACTACCCTCGACTAATACTCCCGTAGCACGTCGGACACGTAAAGGCGTTTCCATACCACCACCTCACCCCATCCAAAGTAGCATCAGTGAAAAATGGGTGACTTATTTGAAAAAAAGTCCTGATGGAGAATTTACTAGCCATCATTTACTACGATCCATCTCATCCTGCGGGATACGAAGGAGTTCAGAAATTGTATCGCACTGCCAAAACCTGCCTCAAAAGCGTCCGTTTACCTCAAGTACAACGATGGTTGCAAGAACAAGCCACGTAATCCTTACACAAACCCATTCGACGAACATTTTCCAGAAGTCGCACCCGAGTGTGGGGCATCGATCATCAATGGCAAGTTGATTTAGTCGATGTCTCTCATTTGGCCACCTACAATCGTAGTTATAAATATTTGTTTTGTGTCATCGACGTCTTTTCCAAATTTGCCTGGGTCGTGCCATTGACTTCCATATCAAGCGCTGAGTTAGTGCGAGCCCTAAAACTGGTGTTTAAACAAAGAGGTCGCCACCCTTTTCGATGGCAAACCGACAAAGGCACCGAATTTCTGAACCAAGGTTTCCAAAAAGATTTGAAGAAACGAGACATTCATTTTTTCACCACCGAGAATCCAGAAACCAAAGCCAGCATCGTGGAATGTTTTCAACGCACCTTGAAAGAATTCATGTGGAAATAGTTTACGCATCAACACACTCTGGTCAAAGCGTACAACCAATCTTACCATTGGAGCGTCGGATGTGCTCCCCAAGACGTGACTCCCAACAACGAAGTGAACGTCTTGGTACGTCCCCGTCTCCGACTGTCCCCAGGAAAGGTGGAGTGTTGACCACGGGAGATTGGATGTGCATTGGCAAAACCAAACGCACTTTGGACAAAGGTTACTTACCCAACTGGACCACCGAATTGTTTCGTGTCACTGGACGAATGCGTGGCCGTCATCCTACCGTCTATAAATTGGAAGACATGAACGGGGAAGTGTTAAAAGGAACGTTTTACTTGCCCGAGTTACAACGCGTGACCAAAAAAGAAGACGAAGTGTACGACATCGAAAGCATTCTCGATCGAAGCACCCATAAAGTGGGAAAAATTCGTGTCAAAGAAGTCAAAGTACATTGGAAAGGATATCTGCCGAGTTTTGACTCTAGGATCGACGCTTCGCAAGTCATCGACTATAAAAAGAAGTGACCATGATGCCCTTCAACACAGCCTCGACCACCACAATGACCACTCCTTCACCGAGTTCTTCTCTGCAAGATCTACAAAAGCAACCCCTGTGGATGTGGTGTGGAGAACGTGTGCCTGAAACGCAAATCGTCTTTTTCTGCCAAATCTTAGTGGTGTATTGTGTCATCGGTGCTGCGATTGCCAATTTGAGTTTGCAACAAGGAGACAAACAATTGTGGACCATTTTACTGAGCAGTTGCATCAGCTACCTTCTCCCCAATCCTTCACCCTACACAAATCAAAAAACATCACTGAAAATCAAAGCCCTTTTGAGGTCGACGTTCTGAACGACCAAGTGCAACAATACTTGAATGAAAACGAAACTGTAGATTCTTTTATGAAACAAACAGTATCACCGGACACTCCACGGTACATCTATCTGTTGAAAATTCCTGCAGGCTATTATTTTAGCGGTCACCATCTGGTGAACACAACTGCTGAAAAATTCAATGCGTTCTTTGGCAAAGCCTTGGACAAAACGAAACGAAGTGTCACCATCGAGTACCATAATATGGCTTGTTGCCTGCAGATGAAATTTTCTGATGCCATAACATTGCCCATTACATATTGTACTGAATTGTTTGACATTTTGGGCGGAGACCTCATGACGGTCAAGGGTCCACCCATACCACCCATCACCAACAACTTGAATTTTGCGAAGATTTTTCGTTACCCTGTAGAACTAAACCAAGGATCAAATTTGATCTTTGTGTACTCTGATGTGGTGGAGTACAACGTGGTGGGAAACACATCCGTACCATTACTGCGAGTCATTCCTTGCAAAGCGGATTCTACCACGACCAGTGACGAGGAAGGTGGAAACACCTATCACGTTCACCGCGAATTTGTACATCCTCACTATTTACCCGTCAGTAAGTCGTATTTCGACAGTGCCAATATTGGTATAAAAGGAGATCTGGGACAAAATATTCTATTGTCCAAAGGGAAAGGTACGGTGAAACTCCATTTTCGAACACGATTCTCTAACGACTTGTAAAGTCGTGTATCCTGTGTACGGAGGAGTCGCTTGACAGCGAGGACATGGTTTAGGAGATATGTTGAAATCAGCCTTTCGTTCGGTGGCCCCCGTTTTGAAAATGATGGTGACACGAGGATTGCACGCCTGAAAGATGCCGCTTTGACGCAAGGCAAAGAATTTCTCCAAAATGTCATCATCGACAAACAAAACCCCAAAGAAGCCTTCGTGAGTGCAGGCAAAAATGTCTTGTTTCAAACTGGCAAAGACATTTTGGGCCGACGAGAAACTCCTAAAAATGCCCTGGACGCTGTCCAGTCAGGCATTCCTTCTTCCCTGACACCACAGCAAGGACAAGGTAGAAAGAGACGACGAAGACATCCTCCAGAGGACTTCGCACACACAGAGCTAGAAAGACCAAGAAAAGAAGAACCGTCCGAGAATCAGACGTTTTTGATTATTAAATAACATAGAGAAAAAAAATGATGCGCCGAGAGTCTGTGAATGTTCCAAGTCGGAACCGAATATGTTTGCCATGCCAACCACTATGATAACGATGCAAGGAACCCAATAGGTACAGTTTCATCCTATCTCCTCTTTGACAACCTCAGCCCCCATCAAATTTAAAATCAAAGGACAGCCCGAAGATTACATCGATCTAAATAGCAGTTACTTGTACCTGAAAGTCAAAGTGATCAAAACGGACGACATCGCTCCGGGATGCGATGCTAGAGTAGCTCCCGTCAACATTTTCATGCATTCCTTGTTCAGCGAAGTGGATTTGTACTAGAATAACAAACTACTCTGCAGCAGCATAGATAGTTACACTTACCGAGCGTACCTGAAAAATCTCTTGTCGTACGGAAAAGATGCCAAGAAAACTGAATGCTTGCGTCCTATTGAAACCTGACACAGCAGGCGAAGACAAGTTGAATGACACAGTCCTAACAGCAGCTGACGATCCTCACAATGTGGGCTTTAACGACCGTCGAAAGCAAATCCTGCAAGGACATAGCTTAGAACTGATGAATCATTTGCATTTGGACATGTGGTTGCAAGAAAAGTATTTGCTGAACGGAGTAAATATCTTCTTGAGACTGAATCGTAGCAATACCATTTTCCATCTGGTGGCCAATTCCAACGAGTACAAAACCATCATTCAAGAAGCCAGACTCTACGTGCGACGCATGGAAGTGTTACCTAAAGTGGGAAACGACATCAGCCACACTTTGAACAGAATGACCGCCAAGTATCAGATACGACGAGTGAAGTGAACACTTTCATCATTGCCGCTGGACTCCGATCCAAGATCGAAGATCATATGTTCCAAGGACAGTTACCCAAAAGTTTAATAGTTGGTATCGTCAGCAACGAAGCCCTCAACGGAGCCGTCACTGCCAATCCTTTCCGAGTTTAAGCACTAGAGAGTGTCCAAGTCAGTCGCAATGGCAAGACCTTGTGTACCAGACCATTCGAAAATAACTTTGCCCAGAAGAATTACTTGAGATCGTACTTGTCCCTGTACGAAGCCACGGGACAGTTAGGGACCAACAGCAGCCACGGGATTAGGCTACGCTTTGTGTGATTTTGATTTCACTCCAGACCATGGCAGTGACGAGGGATATTTCCACCCTATAAAATCCGGTCAAGTGCGTGTGGAACTTCAGTTTGCAGAAGCTCTGACCGAGCTTCACTTGAATTGATGATTTATCATTACCTGTGAAACAAGAAGAAAAAAACCAAAACAAAATGGATAACTGGAAACTTTATTACCTTTTGAACAACAATTCGTACACTGCTTCTTTTAATCCTGTCGTGTGCGCTAAAGATGAATTTCCTCATCGCAAACCTAAAGACCATCAAGTTTACGTCATCAAAACGGACGACAATCATCTCCCAGGAACCCACTGGGTAGCCGTCTACTTTCCCCACGATGCCTGTGTGGAGTATTTTGATTCGTATGGATTACCTCCTTTAGAAGATGACATCATTGACTTTATGAGAAGAAATGCCCAGAAGACTCGCTTCAATAATATGAAATTACAAGGCACAGATTCCATGGTGTGTGGACAATATTGTGTGTATTTTATTCATCAACGCAGTCTTGGATATTCCTTAGTACATTTACTTACTTAGAAACGATGAAAAAGTAGATCGATGGTTTTGTGACCATTATGTATATCTCTTGTCTTTAGCTAGGAAACGTAGTGTACATCAGTGGCCAAATGACCTCCATCAGAGGAAGTCTAACTTGACTCCACAACGTTGTCAACCTTGTCAAAAATGTGTTATTTGAAACAAAAATGTGTTGATGTTATATTATTTCTTCATTAATTGTTGGTTGAATGAAAATGTTATCAAACAATTATTGTTGGTGGTTTGTTTAAAAAAAATAAGGATTGCTATCTATGCTCTTTTACTTCTCTCTGTCTCTCACCATGAAATGAGCTATAGCGTTCCTACCAAAAATCGTACGGATGTTTTATATCGCTTCCGCGCTTGAGCAATATAAAATGGAGCGGTCTCCAGTCTGACCATCCGTTGTTAATGCGTCAACCTATGAAGATGTCTTCCAAACTAGCAAAGCTGAACAAAGCACACTTCCATTTGCATCGTGTCAGGCAAAACCTGATACACAAGCCTGAAGAGATTGAAAATGTCAGGATGCTGAAAGTGGCACAAGACCTGATAGAAGAGGTGTTTAAAGACGAAATAAAAAAGGAGCAAAAAGAATGGACGGAGAAGTACAGACTTCAGCAGCATCAGCAGCGGCAACAACAACAATAACATCAGTAGCCAGACAGAGGCTTTGTGGACTGTCGAATAGATACCAAGGAGTTCTCCCTCTCCTTCCGAAGAGGTATACCCTATCCTGTGGAGGGCTTGCAGCCAGACGGGGACGCAATCTTAGACGATAAGAGATTTCCACATCCCCAAACAAACTAGCCCTTTTCAGGGCTACCGCAACAATCTAGAATAGAGATAGTAGTCAAATTGCCAGAATTTGTCTGTATTTGTGTTTGTCTGTAGGTAAAAAGATATAAGTGTGCCTATAAACACTTCGTTTCCCTGGTTTGCAAGATAGTGCGTGTGTGTTTGTAAGTAATGGGATAGAAGTGTGCCTATAAACACTTTGTTTCCCTAGTCTATGTGTTTTGTATATGTATGAATGGTAATAAAGTGTGT
Organism: Megalonaias nervosa; assembly: GCA_016617855.1. Taxonomy (NCBI): domain Eukaryota; kingdom Metazoa; phylum Mollusca; class Bivalvia; order Unionida; family Unionidae; genus Megalonaias; species Megalonaias nervosa. The sequence goes on from JAECUM010012201.1 coordinate 19,150, forward strand.
TTGTAGGTAAAAACTGGACGTGAGTGTTTCTTTTAGGTCTGTGAGTTCCATGTTTTCGGTAATGGTGTGGGTATTGTTAGTTTTTGTTTAAGGGGGTGTTTTCCTTCACGTCCGCGCTTGAGGTATATAAAGTATAACGTTCTTCAGTATGGCTTGGTGGAATGGTGAGTGCAAAACTGCTCACAAAGAAAAACAAAAAGCGCTCGATAAGTTTAAACATACAGGAAACTCGGTAGACTTTACTCACTACAAAGAAAAGGAAAAAACCCTCAAACAAATAACCAAAAAGGCAAAAGAAAACTCATGGCAGCAATTTTGTTAAAAACTGAACATTAAATCAAATTCTAAACAGGTGTGGGACAAAATAAAAGCAATTAGGGGTAAAACAATAAGCAATACGCCCAAAATGTCAGGAGCCAACACCAATAAGGATAAAGCAAATAAACTAGCCAGCCATTTCTCTGAAATGAGCAGTGACAAAAACCACACCAATAATTTCCAACTACACCACACAAAAGTAGAAAAAAAAACTAAAACACCTATTCCAGGACCACGGAGCAAAAACATCCAACCTAAATAGTGAAATCGCTCTCCAGGAATGAGGAATAGCATTAGGATCCAAAAAAGAAACATCTCAAAGAGAAGATCAGATAGGATACATAATATATAAAAACATCCCTCGAAACATAACAGCAACCATCCTAAGGCTATTAAATAAGATCTGGTGTGAAGGCATGCTACCTGATAAATGGAAGCAGGCCATAATAATTCCGATCCTTAAACCTGGAAAAGACCCTAACAACATCAACTCCTACAGGCCTATCTCCCTCACAAACAATATATGTAAAATCATGGAAACAGTCATTACTAACCGGCTTAAATACCATCTGGAAAGCAATAACTTACTCTCAGAAAACCAATGTGGATTTAGAAATAAGAGATCAACCACAGACCAACTCATCCGCTTAGAAGCTGCAATCAAATTGGCATTCAACACCAAAAGAAAATCAGACAGACACCTTATAGCTGTCTTCCTTGACCTGGAAAAAGCATTTGACCTTGTATAGACAAAAGGCCTAATAGCGAAATTAAACCACTTTGGAATAACAGGACGTATGTTCAACTTTATAGAAAACTTTTTGACAAATCGCAAAATTATCACAAGAGTGGGGGACACTTGCTCTGAAACGCACACCCTAGACAATGGCACACCTCAAGGGAGCTTGATCAGTCCCACACTCTTCAACCTCATGATAAACGACTTAGACTCCAACCTAACTTCCAAAAAAGTCGAAATCTCACAATTCGAAGATGACAGCGGAATCTGGAGAGCAGGAAACCCCGCTAGTCCACAAGTAATTAATGACATTCAACATAGCTTAGATAATATAGGGAGATGGGCTGATAAATGGGGCTTCAAAATTTCCCACGAAAAAACGATAGCTGTCCTATTCACTCCAAAATTAAGAACCAAAATACCCTACCCCAAATTATTTATACAGAATAAAAATATCAAATTTGTTCAAGTAGCGAGATTCCTAGGTATGTATTACGACGAACACCTAAATTGGGATCAACACATCAACAATCTAATAAACAGCTGTAGTAAAGACTTAAACCTAATGCAAAACCTTAAAGGAACTACCTGGGGGTCCAACCAAGAAACATTACTTACCATATATAGGGCACTGATAAGATCGAAGCTGGATTATGGATGTCAGATTTACAACTCGGCAAAACCTAAACATCTCAAAAACTGGACACGATCCAACGTAAAGATTTGATTATTTGCACAGGCACACTCCCGTCCACATCATTAGCTGAACTACAAGTACTTACAGGGGAACTCCCACTTCAACTAAGAAGACATGAACTATTGCTAAGATACGCCACTAGGTTAACAGCTCACCTAGAAACACACCCGACTAGGAAAACCATACTAAAATGCAACCAAGCTTTCAGCAGAAAACTAGTTCCTCATACACCAGGAGGAAAACTGATCCACCAACTGACGCGACTACTCCCGTTAACAAATTTTCAGGCGGAACCCAGTGAGTTCCTTGACCAAGCCCCATGGATATCCTCAAAACCATCAATTAACACACAAGCAACAAAATTTGGAAACAAACTTGAAGAAGAGCATATGCTAAAAACAAATATAACAATTGAGATCCTCACATCCTACTCCGGTTTCGTAAAAATCTACACAGATGGCTCCAAAACAACTGAACCACCCAGAACGGCAGCGGCAGTGGTTATCCCAGAACACAATATCCAATTGGGAACCCGATTACCTGACCACTGCTCAATTTTTACGGAGAATTCTGGGCAATAATGGAAGCATTAAAATGGATCAAAGACAACAAAATTAACAGGTCAGTAATCATCAGTGACTCTCTCAGCGTAATAATAGAAATACAATCAAATAACTCAAATCAAGAGATAACTTCCTAAAAAGAACAAACTTATTACTAAAAGAGCTAAGCCACAAGCAACTAGATGTGGAATTCATGTGGATCCCATCTCACATAGGAATTATAGGAAATGAAATGGCTGACAAGACAGCAAAACATAAATTAAGTGACCTAAAACCCATAACCATAAGCTACAGTGTCAGTGAAATACAAGGCATTATTAAGACCTATATCAATAACAAATGGTAGGAACAGTAAACTAATAGCACTAAAGGATGCAAATTTTATGCCATTCAAAATGTGATTGGCCGAAATGTGCAAACCGCAAAAGTAAACAGCCCTGATCAAACAATAATAAACAGAATAATAACGGGCAAAACGAAATTAGCAAGCAGTTTCGGTCGACACATAGGGCCCCAACCGTCCAACATTAACTGCTACCACTGCCAAGTTCCTGAAGATCTAAACCACGTACTGAACATCTGCCACAAATATAAGGAAGAAAGAACTAAATTCATAAACAAACAGAAAAAAATTGGATCACCGGGGGTGTTCCCTGACTTCCTAAAAAATAACCCAAACATTAACACCACAAATCAAAACATCATTAACTTTATACATGAAGCGGGACTCACTAATAAAATATAAAAATACAAGTAGTTTCAAAAATAAATGGGAAAAACTGATAATCAAACCAGGGAGTGCGAGATGGGGTGGGGGCTTCGGTTTACGGCCCACATAGGGGTATGTACCAGCGTAAGTGCGGGCTGGAGCCCCTACCTCATCTCAAACTTCACGAAAAAACCTAAAAACCTAAAAACTAGATACACAATAAATCCACATACCCTGCCAGACATAAAGAACTAATTAAAAATTATAATCAATAAAAGCCGATACACCATCTAACTGAACCAGGGGGTGCGAGATGGCGTGGGGGCTTCGGTTTACGACCCACATAGTGGTATGTACCAGCCTAAGCGCGGGCTGGAGCCCCTACCTCATCTCAAATCTCATGGTACAACAAACTAGAATAATAAATCAATAACCAAACTTATAATGCAAATAGCATAAAACGATGGAAAGGCGTCTTTGAATGTCAAGGACACGAACAATTCGACAAAGGCGCTTCGCCCTCTCCAAAATCAACGCCACGCATAAATGAGACTAATTAAAAGCTAAAAGCCGTAGACTTAACTAAACCACCACCAAAATCAAACTCCTTAAAAAAAAAATATAAAAAAAATAAAAAATAAAAAATCTTCTGTCTCTATTTCTAATTTTCTATTTCCCTACTTTTTCTCATACTGTATATCCATTCCTGATAACACCATAGAATCCTTAAACACCCTGGAATGCCTAATCTAACATGCTCCAATCCTACCTTGACAAAAATATTCTTACCAACTTCACTCTAATATATCGCCACTACTCACTATGACAGCTCAAAGAAACCATATAAACAACATCTCCAATAAGCCCCAAATTAGCCAACTATAAGGTGGTCAAAAGCCCAAGACCATCAGGCCCCGCCGCACAAGGTGGCAATAAGAAAATACGTAGAGGAAACTAGGACCCCAAATTACCTCTTATAAGGTGGACCTAACAACTAGGACCATCAGGGCCAGCCACATAATCGGCAAATGAACACCTAACACTAGGGAACAATAAGGACCCATACAATTAACAACGTATAAGGTGGTCTAACATCCAGGATCATCAGGGCCAGCCACACAAGGTGGCAAATATAGGAAACAGCTGTCATCAAAAGTATACCTCTCTAACATAACTAATACATAAAAACAGCACAGAGGTTACCATTAAAATTGAGCAAGCAAGTATTTAGGCCAAAACGGAGCATCGACCTGTGGACCGGCACCAACCTGACCTCCTCTTCTCCTCACCACCTCCAAATTAAACAGCGTGCGGTGCGCGCATTAATCCCACGACCTATGTAACACCATTAGGCTAATTAAGTAGCTCTCTTTAAGGGCATAAAAGCCTGGGGTATGAGGCTCTCATTCCTTCCACCAGGAACAATTAAATAGTCCGCTATGAGGACATAAATTAGTGGCGCATGCCCGCATGGGCGCAAGCCACTTTAATTTAATTAAGTAAGTAAGTAAGCAGTATAGCTACCCAAGGTTGACGTATCAACATGAGTAGAATTTCAAAATTGATAGAACTCAAAATGCACATGGAGTATGCCAGGCGCCTGCTAGACGAGCTAGCTATGCAATCCTGGAATAAGCCAGAATTGAAGAAGATCGGGAAAAAAGAAGAAAGAAGAGAAAACGGAAAAGAAAAAAGAAAGGATCCTGCCTCACCTCATGATTAGGCCTCAGTGTGAGGTGATGTATGAAATCAGGACACCAACACTACCACTACTACCACAACGTCAGCCACAGCCATAACCACTACCACCAGTATCAAGAGCCGCTGTCCCCCAGATGGAAAACTGGGATGAAGAGTTGGAGAGCTAGCGGCAGAGACCTCATGATCCCCGGGTCTGGCATAGGAGAAGACAGAGGGAACATGTATTCACTATCCCTCAAAGTGAAAACTGGGATGATGAGGCCACTCATCAATCATCTGCGCTCCCAGCCACGCGCATTAATTGGGAGAATGACTGGAGTAGGTGATGAATGTGAGGTGCCTTGCCTGGAAGGTGTCAGCATTGAAAGGTGCATTTGGAGTTAGAAAAAAGTCCTTCTCAGGGCTAACCAGATCTCTAGAAAATAGAGACTGATCAAGTTGCCAAAAATATAATTTTTTGTGTGCATGTGTGTGTATTTTTGTTTGCATTTGTGTGCGTGCGCGTACATGTGTGTGCGTGTGTGTATTTGTTTGTGTTTGTGTGCGTGCGCGTATGTGTGTGTGTATTTTTGTTTGTTTGTGTGCATGTACGTACGTGTGTGTTATTTTTGTGTTTGTGTGCGTGAGAGTACGTGTGTATTTTTTGTGTTTGTGTGCGTTCGCGTACGTGTGTATATGTGTGCACGCGTACGTTTGTGTGTCTGTATGTGTGTATGTGTGTGTGTGTGTCTTTCCCTTAACAAATCCCTTGTCCCTGTACTAAAGAATTTTTGTGAAAGTGAAGTAGTGTCACTATAAACACTGACTCCTTTACTGATGTGATTGTAGGTAATGGTGTGATTTGTAAATAAAACATTTCTTTTCCACTATGTAATGATAGAAAGGATAGTGGGTTTTGTAGGTTAGCACTCAAAAATCACTATGATCTTGTTTGGTATGTGATATGGTTTTTTGATGAGAGGGGATGTTTTCCATCACGTCCGTGCTTGAGAGATACAATGTGAAGCGATCGTCATCCGCGCAATTCAACGCGAAGTACAAAATGGCTTCAAACCACATGGACAAGATGATGAAATTGCAAGAGGTGGTGGATACCAGACGGATGGTGGAAGAGATGCTCATTATAATAGAGTATGGGGCTTATAGCCCACACAGACTGAAAATGGAGATTAATAATTTGAAGAAAGGGAAAGAAATATTGAGAGACATGATAAAACAGGAAAAGGAGTACAAAGAGGAAAAAAGAACAAATTAGAAAATGGAATGAAAAAATTGAAAAAGACGAGAAGAGTGAGAAAAGGCAACAAGAGGAGGAAGAGGGGAAGGAGGAGAAAGAGAATGGAAAGAAGAAGACAAAAAATGTGATGGAGAAGATAAGTTGGTGGAGGAGAAGAAGAGAAGATAGAAATTAGAAGAAGAAGAAGAAGAAGAAACCCAAAGGCCCTTTTCAGGGCCACTCCATTGCCTCGAAAAGATATCTATCCTCTCTTGCCTAAAAAAATTTTTGTGTGATAGATTTATGTTCATAAATCTATGTCTGTGTAATATGTCTATGTCTCTATGTCTCTATTGTCCCTAGAGTAACTCGTATTCAGGTCAGCCACTTGCAACAATGTTCCGCCCGATTGAGGTCAGCCTCTTGCAACATTGTTGCCATTGTATCCACAGTGTCCAGTACCATGACGTCACCCTGTTAAAATGCCTTTTGTCCCTATAGTGCCGTGACCCTGTCTGTAATGCTAATTCCTATTGTCCTTATAAATCTTGTCCCCATAGGGCCGCGGCACATTTTAACATAGAAGTTCCATTGTCCCCCTATCGCCCCCACTCACTACTCAAGTCTCTGCAGAAAAACAGCTGCATCTACTACCGACTTTTTTGAGTCTGTGTTAGACGAGTTGAAACAACAGTGTCAAAATGAAGATCAATAGTCTCGAGTCTTTCTGTCACTCACGACAATGGAAATCTCCTGTCTGTATCTAATTTAGTACAAATACTGAATTAACATTCTTGCACAAAATCCAGCAATTTGAAACCACAAACGACACGTTCGGCATAACTGATAGAAAAATCACCCTCTATATAATGCACGTTTTACTTCGTGCAGCGGAAGACGCAGAGATTTATCTGTGGGTCAACTCCCGACTACTAAAGGAAGTATAATCAAGATTGACAACGACCAAGATCAAATGTATTTTACCCGCGTTATCGTGGTAGATAAAGTCCATGTAAAGACAACTGATACAATGGAAGTCAAGCGATTATGGAAAAGCATTAGTTGATGAGACAGAACCGAACAACGGTGAGTAACAGAGATCGTTTCGGAAAGAGGAAGAATTTCGAAATGGACTGTGTGTGGACCTCATGAATGAAATTCAGAAAATTCAAGACGTTCTAGCCCCACACTATTCATTGAAAGTTTACCCTCAAGTCATTGGTGGAGATTTCGTGTTTGGAGAACTCCATTTCTCAGAGAGAAGAATTCACATTACTCAAAATTTATTTTAGGAAAGTAAAGAGAACGGCACGATCATACTCAATATTCCTTAAGGATTATTGTTTACAAGTTCTAGAGAGAAATCTTAGTCCGAGTCATGGCTATGCATTTAGGAACTCCCTGACCTAATCATGCTTAAGACGAATTGTTATATTTGTATTTACTACCATTCCAGATTATTTGCGATTTCGTAAGAATTTGTTTCAGGATTGGTGTCAGAAGTTTGTCTAGTGATTTATATATTGCCTTAATCATTTTCGTCCTCCTTCTGAGTACAATATACCAAAAAATAAACAAAATAAACCATCATTCACTTCCTTCCTATATCATTCAATATGACGTCCTTTCAAGCTCATTCTGCCAAATGGATTCGAGCACCATGTGCCATCGTTTACGAAACAAATGCACAAGTGCGTTCGCATTTATTAGAAGCCAGTTTCAAAAAAGTGTTGCGATGGTTTTCTTTGACGGCGCATCAAATACTACAAAGAATTTTTCACATTCGTCATCCAACACAACATTGTTTTCGTAAAAACAAAGTGGCCTTGACAAAAGTGACCGATAAAAGAATCGATTGTCATATTAGGAAATGAATTATATTAAAACCGGGTGGAAGTAGATTTATGTGAGTGATTATTCGTTCGCTTCTACGATGGAATATAAATACTATACCCGAAGCTATAAAAAAGCACAAGAAGCAAAAGCAAAACACATGATCAAAGATAAAGATCAAGATGAGAATGGTAGTGAGTTCAAACGACTCTGCATCCTCCTCACCCAAGAAGAAAACACAAAAACTTCCACTTCACCCTCACGAGAAAGAAGTACTTCGACTTGAACGCACACGTGCTCACGGAAACTTCAACATCTCCGTTTCACACTGACATCTGCTACCGTCACCTCCTCCTCCTTTTCTCATCCATTAAAGATGATGTCACATATACCTGGTTTAAAAGATATGTTTCCCAATATGATGAAGAAATGGAAACCCATTTCTAAAGGGACTCCTAAGCTGCCTTTGTCTTCTTCTGCTGCTGCTAATCTGGCTACTAATGCGGCGGTCAAAAGATCGCACCACCGAAGAAGAAAGTACAAGAAAGAACAGGAATGCTACAAAGCTTACTTTATTTGTCCAATCCGTTGACAACACCTCGTCATCCACTTATTAACAAAGTTAAAAAATGCAGACGAATTTCAGTATGAAGTGAAAAAGGTTGGGCAAGAGTCACTTCAGTTCCTCTGAAAAAGATGTCTTTCCCCAAGTGTTTACAGTCACAACAACGTCGTTCAAGGCTTTCTCCAAACAAACGGGAAAAGTCATTACTCCTTATTTAACCAAACGTTTGGGATGTCTTGACAGTGCTCGCCAAAGCGATTTTCCTCGTTGCGAACGCACATCATTCAATGAGCACCTAAATAAATTATTGATACTGTGTGTGAACGTTGTTTAAACGTATTGCAAGGAATGTTTCCTTTCACCAAGACACATAAATAGAAAGACATCGTCACATTCTTCGACAAATGGTGAAAAACAAAATTCCACTTAGTCAAAAGAGCTCAGAGAATGACAAGTATTTCTTCCGATGTTGATACAAACAACGGAGACCTCGTTTACACCCCACCCCCAATTCCTAATCTCACACAGACCTATAATTGTTGATTAATCGAACAGACTTGTCAGAAACGGGAACATCTCTTTGGTACGTAAAATAAATGCAGCGTCTTTATCTGTTTCACACGAAAGCTTTAGAAGCGACCAACAAACATAAGAATGCAATGAAGACCGTAAATGTCTGCTGAAAGCCTAAAATCAATCGTAGCATCGCAGTATCGGACGTGCCGCAGAACAAATAACTCTCCACAATAAAGTGGCAGCATTGACGCAAGAAGAAAGAGAGTTCAAACACAGGAGACTGAGTTCGACTCGGTAAAACAAAATTCAGTTTTGAAAAAGTATATTTAGCGAACTGGACGACATAATTGCTAGGCTGAGTCCATCCGCCTGTCTATAAATGGGATGATATTAACAGAAAAGTGTTAAAAGGAACCTTTAACTTGCCCGAGTTACAACAAGTAATCAAGAAAGATCCTGACGTGTGCAAAATCGAAGTATTCTCAGTCAAAGAACACGTAAAGTTGGAAGCCGTCGTATCCAAGAAATCAAAATTCGATCGAAAGTATATCCACTAGATCTGATTCTTGTATTGCCGCGTTGCCATTTGACTATTTAAAGGAGCAAAAGTTATGAACATGCCATTAAATGTTGTATCACCTTCTTCAAATTAATTAAATTGGGAGCTACATAAACCATAACAACAATAACAACTACTACTGTGGTTGTGGTGTTGAAAATGTGTTTATATAAATCAATCTTTTTCTGTCAGATGTCATTGGAGCAGCCATTGGAAACCTGGGTGTGCAACAAAGTGATAAACAGTTGTGGGCTATTTTACTCAGAAGCTCTGTTGGCCGTTTTCATCACAATCCCTCGTTGAAAAATACCGACAGTAGTAACAACAACAGTCACAACATTCTAACACCAGTCACAACCACTCCGTCACAACAACAATCCGAAACTGTTACAAAATCATTCTCCTATGACATCGAGTGACTCCTTGGAGACAAGAACGATGACACTGTGAACAATCAATTTTATTTGACTTCACTTAGTGACAGTTCTATTAATGTGTTTCTCAGCAACAAATTATGTTATTTCATCGTGAAATTACCTCGAGGTATACAACTAAACCCCTAAGCGCCTTGGGGAGTGACTTTCATAGAAACCATTCTTCCCAACCATTTTTGTCGCAGAAATGATCGAAACAACTAAAAGAACACTTGAACAAATATTATCCTGGTTATTACGTATTACGAAAAAAAGCAGTAACTAATCCTTGATCGAATGCAGCTTAAAATATGTTGATCCAGACAGAAAGAGTTCTCTTGACCCGTAGCAACACCTGTAAATTCACCTCAAACAGCTGTTGAAGCCACTGAGTAGGAGGAAGGGCAAGGCAGAAAGAGACATCGAAAACCATTAAGACCTCAAAGACACGGCAAGAACCGTGAAAAACTTGGAAGTTTTTTTATTATTAAATATCATGCACTGCCATTGTTGTAAGTGTTCCAAGACGGATCTAGATCTGTTTACCATGCCCCCTACAACGATGACAATGCAAAAATTCCAGTGGCCAGAATTTCATCTCATGTCGTGTCTCAGCTCGCGTGGAGTTTGATATCAAAGGGAAACTAATATTACATTGATCAGAATAACAACTACTTGTATCTCAAAGTGAAAGTCATCAAAATTGGCAACATCAATGCAGCTGCTGATGCTGGAGTGACTCCGTAAAGAATTCCGAGCATCTGTTGTCCAGCGATGTGTATTTGTACCTGCACAACAAACTCGTCAACAGCAGCGTGGATTTTTATAATTAGCGAGCTTAGCTAGGGAATTAGCTAGAAGCCAAGAACACACATATCGATGTTTCTTTGGTGTTGAAACTAGACACGTCGGGCTAGTTCAGCGACACAACTTTGATTGCTGATGATGAAATTGACCATAAATGTAAGATTCAACGATCGACAAAGAAAAGAAAATAAGGCATAGTGTAGAAATTAATATTTTTTGTGCATCTGAGACTGAATTGAATCTGCACGTTGTTTATTTGATGGCTCATGTTAACGAGTATAAAGCCAACACTGAAGCAGTCAAACTAGACGTGAGGAAGTCTTACTTAAAGTTGGAACAATATTAGTCAAGCTCTGACTAGAAACCCAGCCAAGTATGGATCACGACGAATGGAAGTCAAAATGGTTACAATTGCCTCTGCACTTCGATCCAAGATTGAATATCATGTCTTCCAGGGTCAGCTTCCTAAATGATTGTTCATTGGGATCGTCAGAAATGTAGCCCTTCCATTAGTCAAAACAATATTCATTTCCATCACTACAACGTGTCCGAGTTAGAAGTGATCCGGGACAGCCAGTCATTGTGTACGTGGCCCTTTGAACCTAACTCTGCGATCTTAAGACTGTTTGTAGCCATGGGAAAATTGGGGACCAACATATTCTTGGTCACTATTTTCCTGTGACTTCACACTGTCTCAAAGTGGATATCAAGTAATTCTTCTGGACAAACTTTGGTATTTCGCGCGACGACTACGCAGGAGAGTATTGTATATGGGAATCTGAATTCACTCGCGACAAAGGCAGTGACGACAGACATTTCCACCCTATAAAATCAAGATTACTTCAGTTTGCACTAGCTCGTTACAACACAGTAAGCTTGGTCTTGTTTACAGAATTTGATAATACCACTGAAATCAACAGACTCAGAGAAGTAATCTTCAACAATACAAAATGAAACACGAAGCTATGGACATGAAAGATCATGAACGAAAATCACTGCAGTCACGGATACCGCCTCAAACGAATAGTGAAGAAACAGTAGTGTCACGAATGCCAGAAAAAGAACACTTAGTCTCCTGTTTCGTTAACCACAAGCCTGAACAAATCACACTTCTAACCAGAGAAACATTGTCATAGTTGTAAAATAGATCATCCTAGTCAAAGTGCAACGCAATAAATGTTAAATGATGAAGCAAGAACAAAAAAAGGAATATTATATGGTACAAGTATGGACACACATCCCAGAAGGGGAAATCTTTAAAGAGTGGTAGAAAGACTTGACAAGTCATTCGAAACCCCATTGATTATCTTGGAGACGAAAGGCAATGAAACTTTCATGCAGCGGAGTTTATTTTCAGTCTTCTGTTCTTTCATCAATTATTTTTTATAAGAGGAATGTTTTCTTTCACGTTCGCTTTCAGAATCTTAGGAGTGGTTACCTTCACTTTCGCGCATAAAGCATATGAAGCAGTGCGTTCACCGGTCTTCGACCAACAGTTGTAATGACCGAATTGTCGGTCTTAGACCCACACATGGCCGACATCAGTTTTAGACCCACAGTTGAACATAGCCGAATGGCCGGTCTTAAACCCACTGTTGTACATGGCCGACACCAGTCTTAGACCCACATTTGGACATGGCCGAACGGCCGAAAGCGACAAAAAGTTAAATTCACTCGCTCAGTCTAAGTCTGCCGTTACCCCGTCGAAAGAAAGTACATCGAAGGAAGAACGAGCTTTACTAGATGGAACGACTGGAGGCTATCTGTCGTCTCCACGGTTAACTCATCAACCCCTGGAGATTTTTGTCATTTTCGCCTGAAATGGGACTCGGCCCAAGTGGATAGAGAGATGAGAAGCTTGCCAGTCGCTTCCCGCCATATATATCCTATCATGTGCTGAAACCACAAATTTAGGGAAATTCTTCAAAAGGTGTATGAAGAGTTGCGCATGTACGAATGAGTATGACTGATACTCGGCTCCAGTGGCTTACCTCGTTAGTCTGGTTCCCTGCTTCGTATCCTCCCTGTGTTGCACTCCGCTATACGAAGTCAGGTGAACGCCGACGCCATATTGTCACGTGATCAAAACAAATGGAATCATATGGAGAGATCTAGTTTTTCTAACCGCGGCACATTTATTCCTTTAATATTCTGTTTGTTAGTGAAACAATGTGAACTTTACTAATAATTTCGATTTTAACTATAGCAGTAGTTATCTTGTGTCCAAGGTTAACCAGCAAATCGGTGACGTAGGTATTTTTACAAATATTTCTACAATTAGGCGAAGATGAAGGAAGAGAGTATACATAACGATAGTTTGTTAATATTACACATTTTACACAGCGTCATCTAAATAATTCCTTCTCCAATCAATTCCTTGATAAATTTTACGTCGCCATTGATACGAGGTGATAAAAATAAATATAGCCAAAGAATAAGACGAAAATGTCATCCCTCTTTTACGAGGGGGTGAGGGTAACGATTGTTTTGCAAATACTGCACACTTCACACCACGTCATCTAAAATATTCTAGTTTACAATAAATTCCTTGATCATTGTACATCAATATTGGTATCTCATTATACATGACACCTCAGACTTTGCCAAATATTATGATCGAAATTGCAACCCTATTCCACGAGTGGGTGAATGCGACGATATTTGGTCCAGTATTGTACATTCGACTGCATCATGTAATTTGTAAAAGATTCCATTTGCTATCAATTCGTCGATACCTTTTACATCAGAATTGATTTAAGGCGACAGATAACAGCTTTCGCTTGCCAAAGATTAAGACCAAAATGCTATCTCTTCTATGAAGGCGGGCGGTTGGGGGAAGGGGCGTGGAATTGTTTGTCTGGGTAAAGCATTAATGATTAAATAAAACTTCATTTACATGCCAAAATTTGTGATCGAATCTTCTTGGTATTAAGTTAAATAATTTAAATATCCACTTGCATAAAGGAGCACTTTAATACTATTGTATGTTTATATACACGATGAAATTTTGTACCATTTTAATTTCATTTAGAAAACGGGGACTATTAATGCTTTGTTTTCGTTATTTTCAAATGTCATTTATGATTAATGAGTGGAAATTCATCATTGATCTATAGGCCTACAGTTGAAAGAATATTTATATATTTGTATTATTGCGCCATGGGCAGACCACAATTTGATATATCAACAGTATTGGTATATCGACTTGCTTTATACCAACACTTTAAAAGCCATGATATTATATATATATATATATAGCAACAACATATATATATATATAACCTTATATATATATATATGCCGCCTTATATATATATACTGCTATACTGCCTGCCTGCATCCCAGAGTAAAGTTCGCCCGCTTACGTCAATACACAACTAAGATCAGCTGGAAGATGTTAAATGCTAACGTGTGTAAGACTAATTTGTTTCATAGTAAACAGCCAATCCTTAAATGACAGTGTATACATAATCTCTGTAAACAGACTACACTAGCTTCTATATACATTATCTAATACCAGGTCTGTTGAATGGTTGCATAGTTCAATTTGTTAGAGCGTCGTGCTATAATGTGAACGTCGTGGCTTCGATCCCCTCTCTGGTCACATTATACTCCTATATTCTACATATAGTCCTCAGTCATTAAGTATATGTACAGAAAAGTAGTGCTGGTGGACCTGGCTTCAAAATATTGGGCTCATATTGGTATGAACAAAAATATTAAAAAGGGCCGGACCAATCATATTACTGTAAATGGTAACATTGAAAGAAAAATTTAAGTCTAAGAAAATTAAAGAAGGATCTAAATAACGTGATCGTGTTTGAATGCACAAAGACGATGGACTAAGGTTTATATAATCCAGGGGTCAAAACAGCCCTACGGCGGCGATTATGTTCTAAAAAGTATTAGCAATGAGGACCGTGCGCACGTTAAGCACCTAAAGGGCTATAACTCGGAGCTCATGCCAATTATGTCTACCGAAAGATTTCCAAGGGATGACTTGCGCACACAAAAACTAACATATACAGTATAAATTTAACCACAAAAATAAGGCACATCTCTGGGAAACTCGTACTATCGCGACTCCAAAAGCACATGAATATCTTCACCTCACGTTAATAACTGCTGCTAAGTTTGAACACAGTCTATGAAAAGGTCTCGCATAAGCTTTCTGAAGTTACCTTGCGTAGTTGTGTGTGTGTGTGTCTGTGTGTGTGTGTGTGTGTGTGTGAGAGAGAGAGAGAGAGAGAGAGAGAGAGAGAGAGAGAGAGAGATAAATTTAATGAAAATGTCTATGAGGATATAGACCATTTGTTATTTGGGGGTTTTATACTTAATCGCTACAAAGTTTTTTTAAATCATGAATCAGACGATGCCAATTTGCCTCGAGGTTTCTCTTTCTCAATAAAAGCCGAGAAAGTGGGCAATTTTGCAATAAAAGTCTTTTCATTCTTGGCAATCACAAAGGGGTTTTGTAATTTAAATTGCATGGACCATCTTAAGATTCTGAAAGGTGCTATTGTGTGGCTAACTGTTTGTTCCTTTAAAAAGGTTTTGCATTCCTGTTTTTGACTAGGAATAACGAGTACTGTGGGTAGAGTTGGAATACTGCTTACATAAATGGACCTTACCATTTAACACGTAAGTCCCATTTTACACAATACTTTTCCATTCAAACTGTGCACGTCAACAACTAAAGATTTTGACAAAATGGAAATAACAGGTTGCTAGGATAGTACCATATAAGAAGTTCAGAAAACTCGCCTCTATTTTTTTAGTTCACGCTTTGCATAGAAATGACACTCTTTAGTAAATTTAAATACTCTTGTTTGAGCATTGCAAAATGTCATTTTCAGAGATATCTTCATAATTAACTATTCATTCTAATTTTCGAACATTACATTTTATTGGTACTGGATCTCTACTAATGTGTATTTATGTCCTTTTCAGAGAATTGCAAAATAAAGACATTATTTCAGATAAATCATATCCCCTGTTCTCCTTCTCTTACTTTTGCCTGTTGTTTCTACTGCCGTGGTGTTACTAGATATGTGTTAATTCTGTTATCAGTTCATGATTCGATTCAATTAAGGATCATTCAAAAAGACGACTTAGATTAATGAAAGAGTAGCATTACACTTATTTATACATCTGGTTGCCATCAATTTGCAAAATGAAATTTTATATCCATTACGTTATTCATAGTTGTGACAACATACATTTCCAACATTGCATCACTTAACATGCTTTTCAATAGCCTGCGTACATACTGTGCACCATTGTGTGTTGGGGTGTGTGGTGGCCGAGAAGTCTAAGGCGATTGTCTTGACCGATCACTGACATCCAACCTCTGTCCGAATGGATTGGAGTCTCGGCTCGGCCAATGAGGGTATGTGAGAAAATTTGCCAGCACCTTTGCGTGAGTCGGTGGTTCTTTCCGGAGTGTTTCCTTGTATTGCCCACACCAAGTACATTGGCCGCCACGTATAGCCTAACATGTGCTGAAAAAATGGCGTTACGCCCACAAACCAAACAAACAATCTATAGTATAGTGAATTTGTTAGAAAGTACTATAGTTGTATTATCAGACGGCAAAGGAAAAATACGGCTACAAAATAAAACAAGCAATTTACAGGAAAACAAGAAATGATTTGTTTATATAGATATATGATTACAACGACTCAATTTGATTCTGTAAAAATTAATAAGGCTGTGAAAAAGAAACTTATCTTACATGGGATTCCAACTCGAGACTTTTTGGAATGCACATCGATCGCCCTACGAAGTGGGCTATAAAAATTTCGCGTTTTGGCCTGGCGGCTCTGTTAAGACCGTACGCATTATGAGTATGAAAATCACATTTTAAAATATGTTCAAAAAGTATATATTTCGCGCAGAGCGCAGTCGACTAAGTATGAGATTTATCAGATAGCGTTTTGTTAGAAGATCCGTTGGGAACGAACTTTATAGAGGTATTCCCTTGCGCTCAAGGGTAGGCCTTTGCGTTGACTTAAGTGTGGAAGATGTAATTTAAGCTTCTTTCTATTAGTTGAAAATAAATTAGTAATTTTATTTTTTGGGTCATCCACAAGAAATTCTCAGTTCACTTGTTAAAAAAAAATATTTTGTCTCCTTGAAATTTAAATTTTGGATTAAACAACCGGTTTTTCAGGGATAAACTCCTATATAAATTGACCATGCCATATGATTTATTTGCAAGAAAACAAAATCATTAAATTTGAGGACAAATCATTAAGACATTCCTTATTAAAATTATGCATCTTCCAGTTATACAGACCTTGTACTTAAGAAACACACGTTATGCCTTTAATTCTTCTACTTTTCTATAACAACAATCAACGAAATTCAATAGTAGACCTATGTTTTCGTTTCTTTTATCACAAGAACCTTGTGCATAGAAAAGAATACGTAGATATGAGTGTGATCAATCAAGGATTAATGTAAATTATCCTTTTGGTGTAAACATTTTTTTACATGTATAATGCATAAAAAAATGAAGCAACAGTGCTTCAAGTAAACAGTGACTTCGAAGTAAAAGAAACCAACTTGTCATATTGTCAAAACTCCATAACCGCGTATTTACACTATCTAAATGTCAACATTATCTTTACAACACAACATTTACCACACATACTGACATGAGTTCACTTTCTCTGCAATGTATTTCGGTGTAAATCAACATATTCTTGAATCTTCGTTTCTTAGAATTGCTTTCATGCTAATGCAAAGGTAAGACCATGAATAAGCTCAAAAATTTATAATACTTTACGGGAAAGTTATCACCCATAACAACGTGATGAATGGGGTTTTTGTTATCACCCATCACAACGTGATGAATAGGTTTTTGCCAAGACAGGTTTCCTATAACAATGTAATGATTAGGGCTTTTGCCGAGACAGGTTTCCTATAACAATATGATCAATAGGGCTTTTACCAAGACAGGTTTCCTATAACAATACGATGAATAGGGCTTTTGCCAAGACAGGTTTCCAATAACAACGTGATGAATAGGGTTTTGCCTAGACAGGTTTCCTACAACAATGTGATCAGTGAGATTTTTGTCCTCCCCAATAACAATGCGATGAATCGGGGTTTCCAGTAACAACGTGATGAATGGAGCTATTGTCAAGACAGGTTTCCAATAACAACATGATGAATAGGGTTTTGCCTAGACAGGTTTTCCTATAACAATGTGATGAATCGGGTTTTTGCCAAGACATGTGTCCTTTAACAATGTGATGAATAGGGTTTTTGCCAAGACATGTTTCCTATAACAATGTGATCAATACGGTCTTTGTTCTCACCCATAACAACGTATTAAAAGGCTTTTGCCAAGACAGGTTTTCCTATAACAATGTGATGAATCGGGCATTTACCAAGACAGGTTTCCTATAACAAAGTGATCAAAAGGTTTTTGTTCTCCCCAATAACAGTGCGACGAATAAAGTTTCTGCCAAGACGGGTTTCCAATAACACCGTGATGAATAGGGTTTTTGCCAAGACATGTTTCCTATAACAATGTGATCAATACGGTCTTTGTTCTCACCCATAACAACGTATTAAAAGGCTTTTGCCAAGACAGGTTTCCTATAACAACGTGATGAATCGGGCATTTACCAAGACATGCGTCCTATAACAACGTGATGAATAGGGCATTTACCAAGACATGCGTCCTATAACAATGTGATGAACAGGGTTTTTGCCAAGACATGTTTCCTATAACAATGTGATCAACAGAGTCTTTGTTCTCACCGATAACAGCGTATTAAAAGGCTTTTGCCAAGACAGGATTCCTATAACAAAGTGATGAAATGCGTTTTTGCCAAGAGAGGTTTCTTGTAACAATGTTATGAATAGGGTTTTTGCCTCGACACGTTTCCTGTAAGAATGTGATGAATACGTTTAGGCCTAGACACGTTTCCTATAGCGATACGATGAATCGGGTTTTTTGTCAAGGCAGGTGTTTTATAATTACTTTAATCTTTGGGTTTAAATTACTTGACTTGCATGTATAAGTAAGGGTAATTAGATGACGGCATCTCCCATGCAGCACATGAAAAAGTAACTAACATTACATATATCTCCTTTTCTTCAAAATATTAATCATCATTATTTGTTTGCTAAGAGCTTCGTACAGATATCCTACTCCATTTAAATGTACTTCCTCTTGGCTTTTATTGCTTTTGGAGAAAATAATCAGATTTACAATTCTAATTCTTCTATAATAAAAACAAAAGATATTATGGGTAAGAAAGATAAAGATAATATGTTCAGGGCAGCAAGCAAATATATTTCGTTTTTATATTCTTTGAAGATTGTTTTGATGCAGTATATTCTATGACTGACTCTTGTTGCACGTGTTGCATAATTAGGGACATGATTGAAATGTGTTTGAAATAAGACTGGGGTAAAACGAATTCTAGCTTTTGTTGAAAATTTTATCAAGAAATTTAAGATATTGAGTTTATTGTGGCCATTAAATATAATGACTGAGGATAAGATACGGTGAGATAAGAGATACGAAATGCTTCTGAACCATTGCCAAGAGCAATTGTAAAATGACATTTAAGAGCGATTAAAACTAATAGATTATTAACTTTATAAAGTTTTGTCTGAGACGGAATAGATTCATTAGACCAAATTAAATAAACATAAATGCATTTTAATCAGTTAGTTCCGCACAACTGCTACCAAAATTGTATAAAACTTGACATTATTACTCAACGGTAGATTAATTCCATGTTTGCAAGGAACTTCACTCTTGTAAATTAACTAAATTAGACAACAGTATCCTTTTGTGGCAATAACTGGTCAATTGTTTTCTTTAGGCCACTAAAGATTACTTTTGGATAAAATGCAATAAAATTTATATGAATTACTAAATTTATCGTTCGGTCCCACTCTCCCTGCATTCCTCGCTCCTCCACCCCCACTCCAAACCCCTTTTGCTTTTATTTCCTCCTTTTCATCTTTAGTTTGTTCGGTAAAACTACTTTTTACCGCGACTTATTTTTCATTCTGTTTCAGCCGTTAGCTTCTTAGATATAGATTGTCAACATTGTGACATAGATTATCAACATTGTGACATAGATTGTAAACATTGTGACATAGATTATCAACATTGTGACATAGATTGTAAACATTGTGACATAGATTGTCTGGCCACGTTGGGATTCGTATTAAAGAAGAACCATAAACAAGCTGCAAATCTGCATACAGTGTGATACTTACTAATTTTGTAGTACAGCACATGAAGATAAACGTGTTGCATGCACAGAAGTATCAATAAGCATTTTATACAAAAATGTACGGGAAATATATGTCATAATTTTCAGCTTTCATTTAAAACGATTACACTGCATTAAAATAAAACTTAAATATTTTTTTACTTTTTGAATTTTGCAATATAAGGAGCATTGAATTAGACGTATGATTTTTCGATGCAGCTGTAATTGAAGAGTAGTCAATGAAAAGGATAATTTATCTGGTAAATTATTTGTTTGTTCTGAAGAGGTTCGTCCATTAAAATGATAACCTGTCGAAAAGGAGCACAGATTATTGTCTGAGTAATATTTGTTACATAAAGAAAGAAAAACAACTAACAAATATAAATCATCCCAACGCTACATCTTGTATTGTTACTCTTTTCGAAACATGATATGCGTAGATCAAATAACAATAACTTTATTTTCAATGATTTGGTAAACGGCTTATAGGCTTTGTGGGTAGATCGATTTTATAGCTTTACCTTCAATGCTTTGATAAGCGTTAAGTGTTACATCCGTTGTTTAGGCTGTATTGAAAACACGCAGAATATTCACTTATATTAATTAGACTTTCTATTTAAATCAATGTGGTAGAAAGGTATCGATTTATTATTAGCTTTCTGTCTAAGTCAGTATGCTAGAAAGGTATATATTTATTACTAGCTTTCAATCTACGTCAGTGTGGTTGAAATGTATATATTTACTACAAACTTTCTATCTAAATACGTGTGGCACATAGGTATAAATTTATTTTTAGCTTTTTATCCAAGTCAGTGTGGCACAAATGTATTTTTAAGTTAGTGTGGCACATAAATGTATATTTACCATTGGCTTTCTACCAAAGTCAGTGTGGCACAAAAGTATCTATTTATCATTAACTTTCTACACGTGTCAGTGTGACACAAAGGTACATATTTACTACTAGCTTTCTTATGATTCAACAGTAAAAGAAGGTTTTGGTTTCGGGGTTTAACGACATTTTTAAACACATTATAGGAAATATACGGAGGAAGAACCACCGACTCTATGGAACCTACTGGCAAGCTTTCTCACATACCCACGTTGATCGAAGCGTGACTCGAGCTCACACTGTGAGAGGTGAGATGTGATACGTAAATGCCAGCGCCTTAGACTACTCGGTCCCCCGGAGACCCCACATTAAAAGGAGAATTTCAGGTTAAGTAACCAGAATCTGTGATGTTGCTAATCCAGAATAGATCGTGGTGTAACTGGGGCGTTGTTTCATTTAATAAAGATTATCAACAGAAAAACAACACACTTATGAATGTTTTTTTAGTAAGAACATTTTGTTCTCAATTTACTTTTCTTGCCTGAGCTCTAGATTCATGTACTGCAAGACTGATAAAAACAAATAATATCCGTTATTTTGTATGAAATTATTTTCGTGTCGTGCTTATAGTGTAACATGATGCGCTTATCGCCAGCTGCAGGCACCAAACTTACGGTATGATGTCAGAAATTCTAAGGATAACATAAGAACTCTTCTGACAGCGGTGTAAAGGAGTCATTTCTTTGTTCCTCTATATATTGTAATCTCAACTAATAGAAAATCTGATGGGAAAAAAAAAAACTTAAATGGAAAATGAATTCATAAAATTCTTTACTTTGGAATTAGGTGGGGGAACAGGGCATGTTATGCTCATCCTTTGTCCATATATTCAAAAAGCGATGTAAAGAAAATTATTATTGCAAGAGCTAACAAAATTGGAATCGGGTATCTTCGATGATAGGATTTTTTGTACATAGGAGTGTGAATCTGTGAACTATCCAAATTGGGGATGGGATTGTAGGACAAATTGGATCTCAAGTTCTAGACTGACGTCATTCTTTAGGTTCTTAGCTAGCTCATCCATACTTTAAAGTCTATTTTATGATGTGAGTACGACATTAATTCCCTTCAGTAGTGAATTATATTGCATTTCAAACAAATATATTTACATTTTTCGACAAGCTGTTAATAAAAATACCATCTTTTGTAATTAATTTAATGGAGACATTTTCACACACACCCTTCTCTCTCTTGTATTCACTATCTGTATGACGTATCTTCTTTTAAACATTATTCTTTTAATGTCTATATATGTGTTCAAATGCATCTGAATTCTTTCACAAGATTTCAGCAGATGGTACCTCGGAATTGACAAATTTTTATAGCATCTTGTACTGCAATTAACTTTTCCGAATATCGAAACTAACCTCAGTCAATATATCTCTCGTTGTAAATGGATAGATTCTCACAGTAACTACAGTGGTATGTAAAAAGGATGTGCACGCATTCAGTTCCCTCTCTGTACTTTGCACCTCACATTCTGGCAAATGATGCCTCCCCATAATAGATTATCTAACTCTACAGGATGCAGATTAACCTGACTGTAAAGAGTTTACAGTGAATTCGAACACAACTGAGTGTTAATATAAAAACAATATTATGTAGTGTTTTATCATAAGTATACTCATCTAAAAATGATTAAAGATTCCATATATTTTTGCTATACTTTGATAAGCATTGTTATCAAAATAGCTACTGTGGGAGAGATCCCGGGTGGTCTTCCAAAGCCCTCGCCTTTATCGCTCAATGTCATCTCACCTCTGTTAGGGTTCGAGTCTCACTCTTGGGCAATGTGGGTATGTGAGAAAGCTTGCCCGTAGCTTCCTTGAGTCGGTGATTCTTCTCGATTTTTTCCTGGGTTCTCCTCCACCAGTTATACTGCCGCCATGTATAACTTATCATGGGCTGAAAATGGCGTTTAACCTAAAACAACAACAGCAACACCTACTGTAGGACGGTAACTACTAGAATAAAAAGGAAACACCTATAGTGCATTAGAACGAAATTATTTCTGCATAATATTTCTTAACATGTGTGAAAGACTTTTTATTTAAAAAATCTAATTATAAGTAAATTAAGTGAGACGTGAATTATCGCAGTTTTTACTCTAACTGATAAAGATTCGGGCACAAGAGAAATGAACTCAATGGTTGAAATAAAAAAAAGCAATGCTTAAATGAAACTAGTTGTGTCATTCCTTACCAAACTTAACCGTCTTGAAAATAAAACTATTCTGACTTTGTAAAGTAAT
The DNA here is from genome assembly GCA_016617855.1 of Megalonaias nervosa. NCBI lineage: Eukaryota > Metazoa > Mollusca > Bivalvia > Unionida > Unionidae > Megalonaias > Megalonaias nervosa. Next base: position 42,174 of record JAECUM010012201.1, read on the forward strand.
GTGACTACAATGTGTTTCACAAATTTCACTATGTTAACATCTTAGTAACGTCATTCTCACGAAGAGCAATGTAAAATAAATCCATCGAAAGACGTTCAAATGTTTCTCATTCTCACGAAGTGCAATGTTAAAAAAAATCCATCGAAAGACGTTCAAATGTTCGGTAGTATTATTTTCAGCACGAAATCCCGACGTTAAATCTGCCTTTGGATATGGAAAGTAGACGCCTGATGGTTTATGGAAAAAGGAATCAGGACATAATTTATGTCTTATGAAAGCTCTTTATATCCCTGGGAAAATAAAACTCCAATTCACTGGAGTTTGTTCAAGTCATCAATGTTTTTCTCACATAAATTTTACCATAAAATCATCAAAGTTTTTCTCACACAGATTTTTATCCCTTTTGCCTTTGAGGAAGTCAGGCTTAGGCTTCAAAACGTACAATCAGATATACTTGAAGTAAATATATAGGCCAGTGAAATTAGGCAGTCTAGGAGAGGAACTCCTGTAAATCTTGAAGGATCTATCATAATAACTTGAGTCAAATTGAAATTATGTACTTCCAGTTTTAGCCATTTTCAGTTGCGTAACCAAAACGTTTGGAATATAAGGACCTTGGTCTTCAGATAAATTGTATAACTGTCGGAGTATCAGTTAGCAGACAGATTATTTGCCCTATTTTTCTCCACAAAGTCTTTGTCAGAGACAAAACGAGAAACGTGATGAAAAAAAAGATGAGGTGATACAGACAGAGAACGAGTAGGAGAGATGTACTCGTTTGCATCATATCTCAGTCATTAATAATAAAGATTACAGAAGTGCATTTTATCGATACTTGTCTATCACCTTAAGGTTACTTGTCTACCACTTCATGATTACTCGTCTACCACTTTATGGTCACTTGTTTACCACTTTATCGTTACTTGTCTACCACTTTATCGTTACTTCTCTATCACTTTATGGTTACTTGTCTACAGTTTTATCATTACTTGTCTACTACTTTATCGTTACTTGTCTTCCACTCACCGTTACTTGTCTACCATTTGATCGTCATTTGTCTGCCTCTTTATGGTTACTTCCATTTCTTCTTTACTCGTGCAGTTTACCTGAACAATGACTTTGCCTTCATTAAACAAGCAGTGTATTCGTACCAAACCTGAAGAGCTAAATAGTAAAATATATTTGGGCCAACAGACAGAAGGAATTTACTCGTTTAGTCAGTTGTATACACAGTAAAATCAACAACAACGATGAAGATGACGTCAATTATTAAGTTTCGTTTTCCTTATTCAAATCATATCATATCATATTATTATTATTATTATTATTATTATTATTATTATTATTATTAATATTATCGTGATTATTATTATTATTATTATTATTATTATTATTATTATTATTATTATTATCTTCTTGATCATCTTTGCTGTTGTTTCTGTTGTTGTGATAATGATATATATGACTAATAAATTGCAATGAAGATGTACAGGGAGAATTGGAAGAGAGGAGTAGATGAAGACGGTAGTGTTGATGATAATGATTATAGTGTTTGTCAATGTCGTCATTTTAGATGCTAAAAACAACAGCGGGATAGCTGTAGAACGTTGGTGTAATAACATTTTATTTACACTGCTGAAAAATATTTAAGAATTTGCAAGATGATGTTGATGATCTATGATAGTTCTTGTAGAAGAACTAGTAAGAATTTTCAACTGGAATCTTTAAAAAAAAACGTTCTACGAGACCAACATTCTTCCTATCTGGGAGTATGATACTGTGTATGTCGACATTGTAAGATGGGAATAAAAACAAATGACATATTTATTCAAACAGAGCAGTAAGGATGATACTTGATAAATCTCTACCAACAACAATAATCTTACAACAACTAAGTTATTAATTGACTAATTTCATCCTCATCTCCTAGTAGATATTACATTACACCAGCTTCTTGTGATAATCTTGTGATACCTGCGTTAAATACTGGATGAGTCTCTCGTGTACATTTAAAAGTATCACCCTCATGTTTTTAGTGGTACTGTGAGGTACAGATCGTAAAGAGCCCACAAGGAATTGGCTGCTAAACGAAATCCCAGAAAGGAAGTCACTAGGACACACACCACACGACGACCCAAATTCATGGATACATTTCTCGTAAAAAGTGTTGGTAATCCGCCAGTCTGAATACTGTCATTGATTCCTTCCACGGCAATTGTTGTATCACTAATGATAAAGGTCGTGGCATGGTAGCAAATTGTTATACCTCTTTTTGTCGGAGGTAATAAGTGTACTTTTTGCACAGAACTGATCGTACTCTGTCAACGTATCTAAATAGATTAGTCACTAGTTCACACACCACACACCGCATAGAATTTTCCTCTACAGACAAAATTTGATACCGTTAAAGATTTTGGTAATCCAAGTCTTCCTCTGGAATTCGTTGTAGTATAGGCACTATGTAAGAAGAATCAGTAGCAACCAAAGTCTTCTGACCCTTGGGTAGTTGATCAATGTCTGACCATTGGAAAGCTTTCAAATGAATCAGTCCCTTATAGCATTCAGGTACCAGTGCTTCCAACATTGGTGACGTAACGGATGCAATTGTTCTTTGCGTTTGACTTGTATTTTGACAAACTCTAAGTAAATGCGTTATCCCAACTCCACAGGCAAACCACAAATGTTCTCTTGTAAAGTATCCATGAAGAGATTACTGAGGTCGTCCCACTAAAGATAGGTAGTGACAGTGCGGAGACTATCCAGCATGTTCCAGATAAGCGGAAACTTCTGTTTCCACTCGTGAAGTGACACACCGCAACTGAAGCACTTGACTTTATCACCTTCTCCCAAGTAAATAACTCCAGCTCAGTCTAAGTCTTCGGGGGTAGGTCCTCCCAGATATTAAGGCCACTTTCCTTGGAAGGTTTGGAAACGACTTTCAAAGTCGCAGTATTCAGACAAACGCACAGGAAACGAATATTCTTCTTTCACAGGCTCATTTCGATGAGGGTACGGTGAAACCCGCAGCATCCATAGGGTGGTAGCTGCATGGTTTCACGTGGAAGATGACATTGACCATGAAAACCACTAAAAAGTCCACGATAACGAGTGGCATCGCTTTCGCATCAGTCAGGTTTGACACGCACAGCATCACTTTCCATGGTAGGTATGGCAGTAGTAGCCATAGAAAAGTTCCGATGATGTGGTAATGAATAGCTGAGATCACAGCGTACGGCATCTCTGCAATCGCAAGGTACAGCATCGCACTCCACTTGAGAATCACCGAACTTGAATGGTGTCTGTTTATTAGGATTCATCTTTCTCGCTTGGCAATGGTAGCCACAATGAACTATCGGTCTTGGACATTTTCCCTTTTTATATGCTGACCAATATCGACGTGTCCGTAAGGTAAAGTGAAGTGATTGGGAAGCCGCACTCGCTTCTGGTACACAATTTCATACAGCTTTTCCAAAGGTCGACCGACAATTTGGTGTGTGGATAAACGTACAATCTTGTGAGGCTCGTAGGTGGTCACTTTAAAATCTTGATCCTCTCCAGACTGCAAGGCTTCTTTCAATACCCCAAAGTTCACCACTTGACTGGTGCGATAACTGAGAATCAACCCTTTGACTTGACACTCAGTGTGCACTTCTCCTCGTTGGTCCCGGTATTTGTAGCCGTAATTTTTGGGACCGCCACTAGCAAAACTTAGAATCTTGTCGTTGGTGTGTTCATCCGTCCAGGCTCCTAAACGGTCTCCTTCGATGTCAGGGTGACGTTGGCCCAGGCAACTGTCCGTGTGAAAATACAGCACACGATCTCCTAACAGTTCTAAGGCTTCGTACAATTTTAAGCGAGCATGGGCTGTCACGTAGGCTGCAATAATGACATTTCCAAATTCGTCGGCTTGTACAAAGTCCAGTTCTTCTTCGTAATTGACCAGGATCAAGTCTTCACGAAAGACGTCGAAGTGTTTCATGTATTTGGTTTTGTCGTGAATCATCTGGAAGTAACGGGAAGGTTCTGTCAAATACTCCGTCTTGGGTAAACACGGTCGTTGTGCCATTTTGCTCCACAAGCAATTTAGCATCACTTTGGCAAACGATCGCCTTCCTTTGTTTTTCTCGATGTGGTCTAAGGTGACGCCTTCCTGCTCCATGTATTTCTCTTTGAATTTATTTTGGTCTTCTGAAGTGTGACACCAGGAAGGATTGCCACTGGCTTCTTGTTTCAGTTTGAAAAAGGCATCCACGTAGTCTGCAAAAATGCCTTTCTGAGTCTCGTCACCCTTGTGGTACTGTTCTGTCTTGGGAAAGTGGTAAATTTCGTACACTTCTAACAATTGGTATCCCAGGTCCAGAGCTTTAAACAATTCCACGCTGACCTATGTTCCTATCAAGGCGCGCTCTTCCTGGGTGTGCTGACAAGGTTGGTCTTGGTTGCACGTTTCGGCACAAGTATGGCACAAGGGAAACATCACTTTTCCTTGGCAATGGTGAGGTAAAACGGGATGATACAAGTCCGTGGGAGGCAAGACTTTACATTTAATCAATCCTTCGTATTGTCTAATGTTGTCCAGGTTAATGTGTTCCCTCAGCAATTGTGGGTGTCCTCCGGGAAAGTGACAATATTTGCACACGTAAGGATACAGTGAACACACGTCCAAGTATTTGATTCTTCTCCTTTCTTCTCGCCGGCGTGGTACAGCAAACAGGTGGCATTTGTCCGTCCTCCATACAAACTGCCCAGTGGGTTCAGAGGGTCCACCAACTTGTAACTTTCCACGATGCGTTAAAGTTCGGGATCGGTTTTCAAACGGTGATCGTACTCGTGTTCCCACATTTCCATGACTTGGTATCCTTGCTGTTCTAACTTTAAGCGCCGCTGACGTTCGATGTCCTCCTGACTCAATGTTTCGTCGATACGGTCTAAGATCCATTGGGCGAAATCGGCCAGAGTCTTAGGTCACCAAAAGATTTTTTCACGTCCTCCAGGAATCTTGCTGCAGTGAATGCGACTAAAGACAGGCTCTTCGATGCACGTCTCACACGCTCGATGAGCACGCAGAAATTAGGAATGTGAATACCGGTCTCTTGCATCTATTCGAATAAAAAAAAGATGAAATTCCCTTTCTTCTTCTGATCATCTTCTTCATCCTCCTCCTGTTGGGGTTCATATTTTTGAATGCAGCATTCGTGTTCCAAGTCTACGATTTTGGTGACAAATGTGACATCGTTTCTTTCCTGAACATACGTGTGCCTTGGCACTATTGGCACGTATGCCTTCTCCACATGTAGGGCACAATCTCAGGAGTTGACAAGCACTTTTCTTCTGTGAACCTTGCGTTTTCAGATGTTGTTGGTAACAGGTTGGACTGACAAAAGATCGCTGACAAGCAGGGCAATGCACTTGTTTTTGTCCTTCGTCAAGAAAGGGTTTAGAGGCCAAACGTTCCTCACATTTCGATCCACAATGCTTGTGTTGCTCTCGATTTTATACCCATATTCAAATTTCTCACAGTAATAACCGTAACCCAGGAGTCCATTGATACTGGTAATGGCATCGAAATGTTCATTGTGTTGATACACGTGAATGTATTTTCCGTCTTTGAAATTTTTGCCTCGGAACAACAGAGGTCCACGCACTTCTTGAGGATGTACTTTCAAGGTGTAGAGTGGAGCTAAGACGTCTTGCAATGTTTGCATTTCAGGAATGCCACAGGGTGTGTCTTTAGATAGGCCAGCTTGCTGTAACAGGAGTTCTGCTTTTCTTCGTTGTTTGGCTCGGTTAAAATTTTTGAATACTTTGCCAGGCTCTTTTACGTTCTGCCGTGTCGTTTTTATCAGCATACGTTTGTCCTACCACGATGGCACGGGCTAAACACATCTGGTCTTCAGGGTTGTTAATTCGGACGAATGCTGCGCTTGATGCTGCGAAGGTCTTCCACCAATAACACTTTTCTGCGTTCTCCTGTCCCTTTGGGAAGAGAAACATGGGTCATGTACAGTGTTGCTTTTCCGTCGGTGATGTGAAACTTGTTGGATTGTTGTACGTGTTGAATCTTCTCAATGACTTTGGAAGGTGTAAATTCTGCTGGACTGCTAAACTCGATCCAAACAGGCGACTTCAGACTGTCGTGATAAATGGAAAGTCTCAAGCGATCGTCTTCTTTGGCTTCACATTATCGTTTCAGAGTGGTTAACAAAGAATCCCACAAATCGGTGATGAACTCTTCTGCTTTCTCCAACGGTACGTCGGACTTGAAATCTTTAAACTTCACCGTGTACGTGTAGGCTGTGGTTCTAAATTTTCTAGAGGAGAGTTTATCCGTCTCTCGAATGTGGCAGTACTTTTCAGGGGTTAATGATTGTAGTGTGTCGAATTTTGAATAAGTATGGAACCTTAAAAATTGAATTCATTGTGCATTAAAATTTTATTACAGTCAAGCCAGCAAGGTCTTTGTGAAGGGTGACTTCGACCTTTCCTTCATGTCAGTGTTAAACGTGAAAGTCCAGCATTTACGGCTTATTTAGAACTGACCCGAGCATCGCAACGCTGTCCTGAGAAAGTAAACATTAAAGTTACCGACCATAACCGCTTTGATGTGAATCCCATGTCAAATAGTCATTTTTAAAGGGAAGTTGATATGCATCGTATTTCTCAGATTCTAGGCTGTCAAAATCTGAAATAAGAAATAATTATCTTGGGGGAAAATTAGGAACCGCTGATTGCGATTGATCAGTTAAATTAAGGCGTACACCTTGGAAGTAACGTTGAATTTAAAAGTAACGACCTGAGTCGAATTTCTTTAGTCCGAGAGTTTTCCTGCGAGAGACAAGACTCGTCTTGCTCCGGGGAAACCTAAAGAATAGTGCTTTCCTCGTTAAAACAAGTAAAAGGGACCAGGCTTTAGTGCTAGGACGCACAATTGCTGAAAAGAACAGCATTAAGGTACGCAATTTTAATTTTTCATGTAATTTTCTATTTTATTTGTCTTGTTTATGCAAATGTGTTTGATATGACCAGGATTCATACTATGTATCATTTATTCGATTTCATGGAAATCTGTTGATATGCTAGATTTATTATGCAATTTATTTCTTTAATTTTACAGTTACTAGTTCACTGATAGAATTGACTGACTGCATGCGATCCAAATTTTCAGATGTGTCGGATTTCATAGGGTTATATGAATTAATTTCCTTTGTCTGTTAGGACGATACTGATTATCGTGAGTTAACAATAATTGCATATTTATATCTGATTTTGTAATACTTAAATAATATTGTAGGTTAGGGATTGCTACGAGCTAGAAGTTAGTGAATCTTATGCAATTGTAATCGAGCATGTTTCTTATTGAGTGAAACTGACTAGGTTGGATGTCTAATGAGCCATGTGGTAGCGCATGCAGAGAGATACGGGAATGTTATATGCACCGCACACATGTTAATTTGTTGTCAGCCGCTGTGAAGCGAGAGTGATGGTCTATCGAATTAGGTCAGACTTGGATGTATATTACAGGGACGTTTGTAACTAAAGATAACGATTGTGCCTTACTCGAAATAATTTGTAAGGGCCATTAATCGTTAAGGTCACCTTATGTCAGAATTTATGCAGTGTTTG
>JAECUM010012202.1:0-65586 GCA_016617855.1 Megalonaias nervosa
TTTAAGACATCCCCGTGTGAAAGCCTACTCGTGGAAGCGAACGAACCCCCTTTATCACAACGTAGAGAAATGCTTTCCGCACAGTATGCTCTCAAATTAAGCTCAAACCCTCTGAACCCTGCTTTTTCGGCTGTTTTTGAACCCAAATATAAAACCTTATATGACAATAAACCAAACGTCACACCTACCTTTGGCATTAGAATATTACCATGCCTTGACAGTACCAAAATTGAACTTTCAAAACTTCTGAAAACGACCGTCTCCGAAACACCTCCCTGGCTACTTCAACAACCAAAGGTACTTTTCACGTTACACGATGGAAAAAAATCGGAGACAAACCCTTCCGTCTTCCACAACTGTTACCATGAACTAATCGCCCAATTTGAAAATTATACAAGAATATAAACTGATGGATCAAAAGATGAGGAAAAGACTGCTGCAGCCTTCGTTAGTGGAAAACACACAACAAAAGTCCGCTTGCCAAATGGTACATCAATTTTTTCAGCCGAAATCAGAGCAATAGACCTTGCATTGCAATATATTGAAAACAAGCGTATTTTAAATAGCATCATCTTCTCCGATTCACTATCAGTACTTCAGTCACTACATAATAGAAAACTGGAGAATCCATTATTGGCTAATGTTCTCCTTAAACATACTGAGCTGAGAACCTCACACAATATAGTATACTGTTGGTTACCCAGCCATATTGGAATTAAAGGTAATGACAAAGCAGACCGCGCTGCTAAAATGGCCCTATCACTAGAACCATCTGATTTTAATACACCGTATACCGATTTTAAAGGTAGTATGAAAGACTGTTTACGTCAGAAATGACAGGCATCATGGAATGATGCCGTGAATAACAAACTTCATGCCATCAAGCCAACCCTAGGAGAATGGACTCCTTCCTACAGAGCAGTCCGTAGGGAGGAGGTAGTCATTGCAAGATTTCGAATTGGTCATACTTATTTAACCCACTCCTACATACTAAAAGGAGAAGACCCACCAGAGTGCGTAGCTTGCAATTAATCATTCACCGTTAAGCACTTTATGTTGGAGTGTTTCGACCTCCAACCTACGCGTAATCATTATTACAATGTGCATGACATTAGGGAGCTCTTTGATACAGTTAGCATTCCTGATATTATAGACTTCCTGAAGGAGGTAAATATTTATTATAAGTTATAGCTTATATGCTATCACCTTGAACAGTTTTATGTGCTATATATACCGTCGTTAGATTTTAATTACCTTTCATCTGTTTTCGTTGTCATACATCATTTGCACTCCCCGTTGATCGGGAAACTTTATTTATTTATCACCGTTACCATTTTATCGTTTTACCTTCAACTGTTTGGTTTCGTACCGCTGGTCGATACGAAATCTTTTACAACTTTTAAATGATGAACGATATAACCTTTTGTATGGCGCTAAATAGCCTCATAGTGCTGGTGCGCCGTAAAAATTCAACTAACCAACCAACAATGATATTCTCCTGCTTTTAAACGAATATGATCCTGCAATACTATGCCTTCAGGAAACCTTTTTAAAAGAAACGGACAACATCACACTTAAAAACTACTCCCTGTTTAACACCTACTTACAGAACGTTGACAGGGCCTCGGGAGGGGTTTCTATTGCTGTGAACAATAGAGCCCCACATAGCGTCATTCCTTTAAACACAAATTTGCAAGCCATTTCTGTGAGTGTCACTCTACATCGAGTGATTACTTTTTGTTCTATTTACATACCACCAAACACCAACTTATTACCAAACGAATTAGACACGCTTGTTCAACAACTTCCTGCACCATTTGTTTTACTCGGTGATTTTAATGCCCATAATATTCTATGGGGATCAAATTACATAAGCGACAGGGGCAAAAAGGTTGAAGATTCTATTACTAGACACGACTTGTATCTATTTAATACCAAATCTCCGACGTACTTGCACCCAGGAACTGGTACATACACTTGTATCAACTTGACAATTTGTTCTCCTTCACTACTTTTGGATTATAATTGGAAGGTCGCTGATGACCTTCACAGCAGTGATCACTTTCCAATCTCTCTTAAGAACACCAACGCTACAATTGATGAGACGATTCCACAGTAGAATTTAAAGAAAGCTGACTGGGCCAAATTTGAAACATTTTGTACAGCTAGACTTAACAGGAATACCGTCCTAAACGATATTGATCCTATTCGACAATTTACATCCGTCTTAATTGAGATTGCAGAAGAATCCATTCCTAAGTCCTCGCCGAATTGTAAAAGAACCCAAAACCGTGGTTCACTAAAGAATGTAAAGAAGCCATTAGACAACGCCGAGAAGCACTGAAAAAATTTAATAATCGCCCAACGCCCGAAAACTTAACTCAATACCGTATTGTTCGGGCCAAAGCTCGCCGCATAATTAAAGAAAGTAAACGAGCATCATGGAAAAAATATTTTTCAACTTTAAACTCTCGTTTCTCAATAAAGAAAGTTTGGGATACGATCCGCAAAATAAATGGAAAGGGAAAACACAATTCATTCCGACATGTGAAGATAAATAACAACAATTTCAATACCAAGCATGAAATAGCTAATGTACTTGCTGATTGTTTCTCCAAAAATTCCTCATCGTCTAATTCTTCAGAAGCTTTCCGAAGACTAAAAGCTCAAAAAGAAAAAACACGGTTGAAATTCACATCGAATAATTCAGAAAGTTATAACCAACCGTTTTCATTGTCGGAGCTTATGGAATCTTTGAATAAGGCCCATGATACATCCGCGGGGCCTGACAATATACATTACCAGTTTTTGAAACACCTTCCAGAACCATCCTTAACAATTCTTCTGGAAATCTTCAATGATTTATGGATTACTGGTAATGTACCAAAAATTTGGAAAGAAGCAATAGTAATACCAATTCCCAAACCAGGCAAAGATAGCGCAGATCCTACCAACTATAGACCTATATCATTAACTAGCTGCGTTTGCAAAACAATGGAGCGAATGATCAATTCTCGGCTTGTATGGTATCTGGAAACCAACAATTTAATATCTCCTTTCCAAAGTGGCTTTCATTGGAATTAAAGGTAATGACAAAGCAGACCGCGCTGCTAAAATGGCTCTATCACTAGAACCATCTCATTTTAATACACCGTATACGGATTTTATACGTAGTATGAAAGACTGTTTACGTCAGAAATGGCAGGCATCATGGAATGATGCCGTGAATAACAAACTTCATGCCATTAAGCCAACCCTAGGAGAATGGACTCCTTCCTACAGAGCCGTCCGTAGGGAGGAGGTAGTCGTTGCAAGAATTCGAATCGGCCATACTTATTTAACCCACTCCTACATACTAAAAGGAGAAGACCCACCAGAGTGCATATCTTGCAATGAACCATTCACCGTTCAGCACTTTATGTTGAAGTGTTTCGACCTCCAACCTACGCGTAATCATTATTACAATGTGCATGACATTAGGGAACTCTTTGATACAGTTAGCGTTTCTTATATTATAGACTTCCTGAAGGAAGTAAATATTTATCATAAGCTATAGCTGGTATGCTATCACCTTGAACAGTTTTATGTGCTATATATACCGTCAGTAGATTTTAATTACCTTTCATCTGTTTTCGTTGTCATACATCGTTTGCACTCCCCGTTGATCGGGAAACTATTTATTTATAACCGTTACCATTTTATCTTTTTACCTTCAACTGTTTGGTTTCGTATCGCTGGTCGATACTAAACCTTTTACCACTTTTACATGATGAAAGATATAACCTTTTGTATGGCGCTAAATAGCCTCATAGTGCTGGTGCGCCGTAAAAAATTCAATCAACCAACCAACCAAAGTGGCTTTCGTTATGGTCGTAGTACGAATGATCATCTGGTTAGACTGGAAACATTTATTCGCGACGCTTTCATCAAGAAAGAACACTTAGTAGCGGTTTTCTTTGATTTGGAAAAGGCCTATGACACAACATGGAAATACGGAATACTAAATGACCTACACGATCTGGGTCTAAAAGGCCGACTGCCCTCGTTCATATCAAACTTCCTCTCAGACAGGGAATTCAAGGTACGAGTGGGCTCCACCCTCTCTGATATACACGATGAAGAGATGGGTGTGCCCCAGGGCAGTATTTTATCCGTGACGCTCTTCAACATAAAAATTAATAGCATCACCAAGTGTCTGACTCCCGGTGTGGATTGCTCTCTATATGTTGATGACTTTTTAATATGTTACCGATTCAAGCACATGCATACAGCAAAATATCAAGAAGAATCAAAATTGGGCCAATACTAACGGTTTCAAATTCTCGAAATCAAAAACTGTATGTATGCATTTCTGTCAGTTACGAAGATATCACGATGGACCTAAACTCACGCTGGACGGAACACCTATTCCAGTTGTTGAGGAAGCAAAATGTTTAGGTATTGTCTTCGACAGAAAACTGACTTTTATTCCACACCTGAAGAATTTGAAAGCTAAATGCTTGAAATCTCTAGATTTACTTAAAGTAGTAGCGCACACTGACTGGGGTGCTGATAGGAAAGTCCTACTCAGTTTATACAGAACATTTATTCGCTCGAAACTAGGCTATGGTTGCGTTGTCTATGGTTCAGCTAGGAAGTCCTATTTGAAGATGCTAGACCCAATTCATCATCAGGGAATAAGACTTGCCTTGGGAGCATTTAAGACATCCCCGTGTGAAAGCCTACTCGTTGAAGCGAACGAACCCCCTTTATCACAACGTAGAGAAATGCTTTCCACACAGTATGCTCTCAAATTAAGCTCAAACCCTCTGAACCCTGCTTTTTCGGCTGTTTTTGAACCCAAATATAAAACCTTATATGACAATAAACCAAACATCACACCTACCTTTGGCATTAGAATATGACCATGCCTTGACAGTACCAAAATTGAACTTTCAAAAATTCTGAAAACGACCGTCTCCGAAACACCTCCCTGGCTACTTCAACAACCAAAGGTACTTTTCACGTTACGCGATGGAAAAAAATCGGAGACAAACCCTTCCATCTTCCACAACTGTTACCATGAACTAATCGCCCAATTTGAAAATTATACAAGAATATATACTGATGGATCAAAAGATCAGGAAAAGACTGCTGCAGCCTTCGTTAGTGGAAAACACACAACAAAAGTTCGCTTGCCAAATGGTACATCAATTTTTTCAGTCGAAATCAGAGCAATAGACCTTGCATTGCAATATATTGAAAGCAAGCGTATTTTAAATAGCATCATCTTCTCCGATTCACTATCAGTACTTCAGTCACTACATAATAGTAAACTGGAGAATCCATTATTAGCTAATGTTCTCCTTAAACATACTGAGCTGAGTACCTCCCACAATATAGTATACTGTTGGTTACCCAGCCATATTGGAATTAAAGGAAATGACAAAGCAGACTGCGCTGATAAAATGGCCCCATCACTAGAACCATCTGATTTTAATAGACCGTATACTGATTTTAAACGTAGTATCAAAGACTGTTTACGTCAGAAATGGCAGGCATCATGGAATGATGCCGTGAATAACAAACTTCATGCCATCAAGCCAACCCTAGGAGAATGGACTCCTTCCTGCAGAGCCGTCCGTAGGGAGGAGGTAGTCATTGCAAGAATTCGAATTGGTCATACTTATTTAACCCACTCCTACATACTAAAAGGAGAAGACCCACCAGAGTGCATATCTTGCAATGAACCATTCACCGTTAAGCACTTTATGTTGGAGTGTTTCGACCTCCAACCTACGCGTAATCATTATTACAATGTGCATGACATTAGGGAGCTCTTGATACAGTTAGCGTTTCTTATATTATAGACTTCCTGAAGGAAGTAAATATTTATCATAAGCTATAGCTTGTATGCTATCACCTTGAACAGTTTTATGTGCTATATATACCATCGTTAGATTTTAATTACCTTTCATCTGTTTTCGTTGTCATACATCATTTGCACTCCCCGTTGATCGGGAAACTTTATTTATTTATAACCATTACCATTTTATCGTTTTACCTTCAACTGTTTGGTTTCGTATCGCTGGTCGATACGAAACCTTTTACCACTTTTAAATGATGAAAGATATAACCTTTTGTATGGCGCTAAATAGCCTCATAGTGCTGGTGCGCCGTAAAAATTCAACTAACCAACCAACCAACTTCAACCGACAGAGAAAACACTTCAAATCCGTACAGTTGTTTCATCGCAAAATGGAAAACATCATGTTTATTATGGACGCACCGCCACCATCATCACGTCTGATAATGGAACCATCTTACTTATTCTGTCCGTCCGACAAGAATAAAAGTATACCATCATTGGAGAGGCAAGTGGGTGATTAGTCCATTCCCAAACCATACATAAACCTCACGGTAGAGCGCTCCACGTTCCAGCTGAAATGGTGTGCTAGCAAACACCAATTTGAAAAATAAGATCGGTGCCCGTCCTGAACAGATTTTACCAGACCATTTTGATGCCACTGCATCGTTGCAACCATCAGAAATAAAACTTAACTACGTGACATTATGCATGTACATCTAACGGTAGAGTGCTGTAATATCCTCATGGTCGACCGGGTTCCAACGTTTGGTACTGCCTTGCCCACAAAGGGGTGTTCCTTCCATGATAAGGTGCCAAACGATCAATGTAGTATGCCTTAAACGGCTGTTTTTTTTTTTTCGACTTCTTCACGCAACAAGTCACATCATCAGTTTTCTTCACAACAACAATGGGGCCCATCCAAGACGAGCTAAGTTTCTTATAAACTCCAACTTTCCTGACTGGCTCATGTACCCACACAGCTTGTCCTAATTGTAAAAATCGTTTTCTGGCTAATAGATGATAGTATTTCTTCTGATGTACTGCCCTTTGTTTCAGACATTTCGTGGCTATTTCATGAACCCGTTCAAACTTCTTCCCTAGGTTAAACACATACTCTCCACATTCTATAGGCGTATCGATGTTGTTTGGCTGTCCAATTACTGCTTGTAGTGACATGACAACTTCTCGTCCCAAAGTCATTATATTTGGTGTCCGCGATGTGCTTGAGTGCACAGAAGAGCGGTATGCAGGTATAACTTGTGGCAGTATTTCGTCCCAACAGTTCTGTTTTAATTTACAGTACATGGTCAACATCACTTCAAGCGTTCGATTGAATCTGTCGACATTTTCATTTGACTTGGGCCTCATGCTTGTAGTTTTAGGTTTGTCAATACGCAGATATCGGCACATACCTTGAAAGACTCGAGACTCTAAATTCTTCCCCTGATCCGCGTGTAACTGCAGTGATGTTCCAAATCTACAGATGAAGTTAACAAATGCTACTGCAACGGTTACAACCTCCTGATCTGGTATAGCAATGACCTCTGTCTATTTAGTAAAGCAATCACAAATGACAAGTATGTACTTGTTTCCAAGTCTTGTCTTTGGGAGTGGCCCAAGAATATCAATTGCTACTCTTTCAAATGGTTTTCCAACAACATATTGTTCTAACGGGTCTCTATTATGGCTTCCTGAAGGTTTATGTGCGGAACATTTGTCATTTTCGACAGTATTCATGAACATATACTTTCATACCTGGCCAGTAGAATCCAGTCTTCAGTCTCTCTAGAGTTTTCTCAGTTCCAAGGTGCGCTGCTGTTGGTATGTCATGAAAATACTCCAAAAGCTCTTGTTTCTTGGTTTCGGGGACGAAGAGCTGAACTTTGGTGTCCACGTCATCGCAATGCCATTTGCGATACAGCAAGCCTTCTTGTAAGCATAGATGGTCCCACTGGCTCCAGAGCGTTTTTAATGATGCTGCACTGCTGGAGACATCCTCCCACTTCACCTTCTAGAGCAGTCATTATCAATGCGGTATTGGGGTCATTCAGTTACAGATTCCTAATTTTATCTGGTTCCCATCCAGCAAGCCACGCGTCATTGTTCTTTAACTGTTCCATTTTATCCTTCTGCTGACTTCTGGTAACAGCTCTGAGGGCTTCAACTCTTTGATTATCTCCGTCGCCTGTAAGTAGTGAAAGGGGACGCATTAGGGACATTGGGACTTGTATGTTAAAAAAGTGAGTTTGCCCATTAGGGATAATGGGAATTTAACATTGGGAAATTTAACATGGGTGGGACTATAGCGGGACAAGGGAAAGTTTAACATAGGTTGGGACTGTCTAGGGACAGGGGAATTGACGTCATGGTACTGGACACTGACGACAATGTTGCAAGTGGCTGACCTCAATTGGGCGGAACACTGGCAACAATGTGGCAAAGGGCTAACCTTAATACGCGTTACTCTATAGGGACAAAAAGAGACATTGAGACGTGGTTAGAGACATAAAGAGACATACATAAACATAGATTTATGAACATAAATCTATGAAGAAAAAAAAAAAAAAAAACACAAACTAAGATTGATAAACATCAAATTATCATACCAAAAAAAAAAAATCTAAACATTTTTAGGAAAGAGTAGATCTTCTCGTTACAATGGAGTGGCCCTGAAAAGGGCCTTTTTTTTGTTAACACCATTCAGTTAACATACAGGAATCGCACGAATCTTCTTGTCTTCCTCAAACTTAGTCTGACCTCTGGACCGTAGATTAAGACTCTTCCGACAGCCTTGCCTCTCCACATACATCCTTCTTTTCCAAAGGGCTCGCTCGGTCATCTGGGTGATAGCCCATGATGATTTCACATACATGGGATAGTCCAGGTTGAACGGCAACAACAATAAGATAGGAGGGTGGACGATTCTACGTTAGTCTACATCTTGTGACGAGAACAGGTGAAGGGAATGAAGTGAACCGCAGATATTTATAGTGGAAGAGCGGATCCAAACGGATCGAGTTCGTTCACAAATGCTAACACACGGTACAAAATTCAGTCACAGGGCGGAGTTTGTCACATTCCCGATATAGGTGCGCTAGCGTCTGTGCGCAGTGAGTCAATGCGACAGTTAGAACATGACGGAAACTAAGATGATGAATTGGGGTGCACCGGCCTTGGAGACGAAAAGTGATGGCATAAGAGCGGCCACTAAAGCAAACACAGTCCTACTTCCAGAAGAGACCGATTTTAATTGGGATTTAGTGGATTTTCTCTCTTCGCAAGAATTTGTTTCGGTACCAGTACCTTCGACGCCTTCTCCTTCATTACCACACGTCGAGGCTTTTAAACAGACAGAAAAAAGAATTGGAGAAATTTTTGCACCAGCAGAAAGCAGAACAAGCCCTTTGCATTCAACAGCAACAGCGAGACGAAGAGGCAAAAAGATAACGACAGGAAGAAAAAGAGAAGAAGCAAGGTCTAGGAGAGAAGGAGGACGGTGAAAGTCAAACGGTGACGGCACTCTTAGACATTTTGGCAGAGTTAAGGAGTCTGAAAGAAATGAATCAGACTTCTTTAATACGACCCAAGAGAAAAAGACTTTCCCGAGCCAAACACTCCAATCCCGTTAACACACCTACTACACCTGAGATACCAACCCTAGTGATTTCTACCAAATCATCAACAAGGGTTACGGCAGAGCTAACAGCATGTAGACCGAGAGAAGCTTGTACAGAAGCGAGAGGTAGGGAGGGTAAAATATTTATACATGTTGCTATATTATTGGTTGTCAGCCCCTACCCCTCGCCACAAATATACCTAGCAAAAGAACGATCAATGGGAGAGGGCGATTTTAGTGGGAGGGTGTTTGCAAACCATAATAGCCCCACCCCTACCCCTAAAATGAATCCTGCTTTACCATGACGAGCGTGTGTGACCCTTGGATTTTAGTTTTGCCCACTCCCCCATTATTATTCCCCCGCCCCCCAGAAAAAATTATTTGCATGCCCATGCTTATTTCATGCCTGTTCAACAATAATAATAATGACAAAACAAGTTTTCTGCTAAAGCCAAAATGTTGTGAATACTTGATGTATTGATTGTGTTTAATTGTAAAGGCTAATTACCCCTTCGTATTGAGGCACTGGGAGTAAATTACCTTGTTTGCCAGAATATATACAACGGTGTCAATGGATGACGGCCTAGGTCAGAGTCAAACCCACAACCCATTGCTTGTGAGTGTGAATATTAATGTCTGTTCAGTGTGGAGAGTATAATATTATTATTCATAATATGTACAAAGCCATAGTTAAAAGGACTTTTTGCAAATACTTTAATGCTGTCGGTGTAAAGATTTTATTTTCTAAAGCTCTCTCTCTCTCTCTCTATATATATAGGTACTGAATGAAAATTTTGAGAACCAGCACCCGGAAGATAATGCACTAGAGGGAACCGAAGACAGTAGATGGTGTGACATGTCCTGTGGTGCATTTTGATGTTGCCGTGAGCTTTCCATTCATTCCCTGTTTACATGGTTTGTATAGCTTCATAGTTGATATGGATTCCTAAGGCCTCACAAATTGCATCAGCATGTGAGTCAATAATTAAGTTATGTACTTTTTGTATTGCGGAAAAACTACTATGTATTGGAAATATGTCAAACTTTATGATCAACCATTAGTTGTAAAAGTAAGCAAAAAGGATTAGTGCATTTGTCAACTATTGTTCAGACATGCCCAAGACTTCATGTGTGACTATCCTATCTACTGCAAAGGCATGAAAGACATTTTTCGTACTCTTATTACAGGGACTAGAGATACCATCATGCAGTATTGCTGTTTTCAATGCCAGACTGATTGGATGCTTAAGAAAAAACAAACAAGCAAACGACACATATTGTATTAACTAAGCTCAGTATGTTTATGAAAACATTCGACTCGGTAGACCAAGCCCTTGTGAACTTGTTATTATTTAGCAATGATACACTTTAATTGATACACATATTCATGAGAAATCCTCATCTGTGTGAAAACCACGATGATCACTATACACGTCTAAAATTTCCCCTGCTACACAGGTTGTAAAGTAAATGTCCAGCGAGTAAAGAGAAGGAGGAAAGGCATTGCAAACTTTCTTGTACTTGTCAGCATTCATACATGACACTCATGCATGAATATGAGCTTACGTTTTCAATGTTACTTATGCGTAAGTCCATTTTTAAAATGTTGGTAAACACATTTAAGCTATGTAAAGACGATGTCACATTTCAAGAAATAAAAGTATTGTTAATTTTGCTCAACACATTTTTTTTTTCTCTTTTCTTCAGAACAATGAAATGAAGAATAGTTACGACATGGAGAAAGAGGGTCTTTCATAAGCCATAAAAAACTGCAGAACCACAATGTGGAGGTGGACACTATTATTAGAGACAGGCATGTTCAGATACAGAAATGGATCAGAATATGAGAGCCACACACTATTTTGATGTGTGTCATGTAGCCAAGGGCATGTAGATATTGCAGTTTTTACTACACTGAATGATACCATTTGATAAAACTTGTATACAAGCACATATAGTAATATAACAGTTCTATGTTTAAAGTTATATTAAAGTTGGACAATGAATATATCACTATGAATACAGTCAGCCCCCCCCCTTAATATTTTTGGCCCCTCCTCCCCGGCCCTATACATACATAGAAGAGAGAAACTAAAGCAAAGCAAAGCAACTCGAACTTGAAAGATTTTAATCAAAACAAAGCTAACACAGTTTCTGTAACACATATTCAAAATCATATATCGCAACAAAAATTATCATTATTATTTATTATTCATTCATTCATTAAACTATGATTTATTTGTATGTTAAAATGAATACTATTCAAGTCTTGTTTCCAATTCCATTAATTCTCTTTGGTAAATTGTCAGTATGAATATAGGCAGTGGATGACATTTTTCAGTTTCTTGAATTACTGGGGTAACAATTTGTTTTTCAGACTATGTTGAAGAATTGATGGCAGTGCTGGAGGAAGTGGTCAGGAAGCCGGAGTTAGTTGATAGTTATTGCCACCTCTATGCAGCCATGTATCTGACTGAAAATAGAATATACAGCAAATTTTTAAACTTGAATAAAGTTATGTTATTTCATGTATCCCGGTTTTCTGTTCCTTATTTCATGTTTTCAGAGTTAATGCCTTTAGCATAAAGTTAGATTTTACTACAACCAGTGTTAGGAAGCTAAATGAATCAAAAGTGAACATGAACAGACAGCAATATGGTTTTAATGTCATAGTATAGAATCTGTTCAAGAAATGAAATTATAGAGGATTAAAGAATTTTTCATGAGAATTTCCCAGATAATGGACGAATGATTTTAGCAGATCTATTATCAAAATGAAAGGTTTGGTAAACATTCCACACTCAAGTAAAGTGATAGTACCAATACATACTCAAGTAAAGTGATAGTACCGATATATTTTGTCAGTAAAGGAGGCATTTTATGAAAAGGAATTTTAAGCATAATTTTCACGTGTATAAAGCAATCACTTGTCCCAACATTGACCCTGATAGTGGCACCATAACTACTGTAAGAATGTCTTGCCTACAAGCGTTCATGTACTCGGACAGTATTTGCAATTTCAATATTGCTGCTTGCAGGACATATTCATCCAAGCAAACTGTATGAAATCTTGGATGATCAATGATCCAATCCGCCTTGACCTCCTCAGTCTTGTTCGAAACCATAATCTCTTTACAGCATCTACACTTCTCAACTATTTCTTCAACTGCTGCAATTTCCAGAGTTACACCAATATACATGGTAAATACAATCCGTCATTCATTATTGTGTTAGCAAACTGGTGGGTAAAATTTATGAGAAGTTCTTGCATGTTAAAGTATGAAACATATGTATATGTGATGGATGGTTAGACTTTTGTACCACAATAATGAACATTTAACCAGCAATGTATTATTCTCAAGATTTGTTTTCCCATAAAACTGTATACTTCCGCTGCCACTAGTATTATACACCTAGACACACAGAGAAAATATACATGCTAAACATCTTGATACACCAGGTCTACGATTACTTTTTCTTTTTAATAAAATTCTTCAATTTTACTATCTGTGGAGGGTAGTAAACAATCACACCCAAAGTACATTCGGGGTCTGCATTTCATCACGGTTCAAAAGAACAAACTTGTCGTAAAGTTAATACAGTATTTATTTCTACACCTCTCACAGTCCGAGTCTTAAGCGTTTAACTTTTAACAGCATTAGTTACTGATGAACCACGCCCACATGAAAATCTGCTCTGAAGACATCCAAGTTTCGCCCAAATTCGTGCCCTTCTCTTTTAATTATGAAATTGAAATAACATTAACCAAAGAATAATAATTGTCATAATGATAACAGTAATTACCAGAATGAATAGCCGAAGCGTTGCGCAGCCTCATTATGCCCTATGTTCTCTTTAGGGTCCTCGTCCACGTTCTCGTCTCGTTCGGGCTTAAATTGGTACTAACTTAAGCGAGCTGAATCTTCTTAATATTCATTACGTTCGCCATCTTCTAGGAGTTCATTTTCGTCACACGACGAAAATGAGCATGACAAATTTGCCGTAAATTCGCTTGAATCGTCGCTAGATTCAGCCATCATCACCATATACGCTAAACTTGTGGGACTTCCCGACAGTACGTCACTTCCGGAAATCCTATTATCACCGGAAGTATACAAATATTTCCGGAGCGTTTTCCGTAAAACATCGATAAATGCACACATTATCTTCATTTTCTTCTCTGCAAGTTAAAATATGCATTTTTAATGCACATTTCTGAGTTATTTAGCGACAAATGAACATTCTGATATATAGTGTGTATTACACTCTAGTAGACCATTGAGGACTGGACAGGCATGGGATTTGGAGAGTCCCAAAGGGCAGTAGAGAACAGGGAAAGATGGAGAGAATTGGTTGAAAAGTCAACTGGGGTGTCCCAACGACCTCTTGGGTAAAGGGATTGATGATGATAATGAAAGTCATCGACAAGATTCAACACGTGCAGCAGTCCAACAAGTTTCACATCAGCGATGGAAAAGAGACACTGTACATGGCCAACGTTTCTCTTCCCAAAACGACCAGACAACGCAAAAAGGTGTTATTGGTGGACGACCTTCGTAGCACCAAAAAGAGTCTCGTCCAAATTAACAACCCTTTAGACCAGATATCTTTAGCATCATGATGAACCTAAACTCACGCTGGACAGAACACCTATTCCATTTCTTGAGGAAACAAAGGTTTTACGTATTATCTTTGACAGAAAACTGACTTTTATTCCACACCTAAATAACATGAAAGCTAAATGTTTGAAATCTCTGGATCTGCTTAAAGTAGTAGCGCACACTGACTGGGGTGCTGATAGCAAAGTCATCCTCAGTTTATATAGAATGTTTATTCGCTCCAAACTGGACAATAGCTGTGTTGTTTATGGTTCAGCTAGAAAGTTCTACATAAAGATGCTTGACCATTTCATCGTCAAGAAATAAGACTCGCTCTGGGAGCATTTAAGACATCTCCGTGTGAAAGCCTCTTTGCTGAATCGAATTGCCACCTTGATCACATCGCAGAGTAATGCTTCCCATACAGTATGCTCTCAAATTAAAATCCAACCCACTGAACCCTGCTTTTTCGTCTGTTTTTCAACCCAAATACAAACCCTTGTACGAAAATAAACCAAACGCCATACCTTCCTTTGGCATTAGAATAGCATCCAGTCTTGACAGTATAAACATCGATCTTTCTAAAATTCAGAAAACATCCTTCTCCGAAACACCTCCCTGGCTACTTAAGCAACCAAAAGTACTTTTTGCGCTAAACGATGGAAATATATTCGAGTCAAACCCTTCCATCTTCCACAACTCTTGTCATGAACTCCTCACCAAATTAAAAATTAAACAAGAATTTATACTGATGGATCAAAAGAAGAGGAAAAGGCTGATGCAGCCTTCGTTAGTGGAAAACGCACAAGTTCGCTTACCAAATGGTACATCGATATTTTCAACCGAAATCAGACCAATAGAACTTGCTCTGATATATATCGAAATCAAACATAAACAGCGTTATCTACTCCGACTCACTATCAGTACTTCAGTCACTACACAACAGAAAACTGGAAATCCCATTATTAACCAATATTCTCATCAAATATATTGTGCTGAGTATCTCCCACATTATAGTATACTGTTGGCTACTTCGAGATATAGGTATTAAAGGTAATGAAAAAGCAGATCGCGCTGCTAAAATGGCCCTAACCCTTGCACCATCTGATTGTAAAATACCGTATACTAATTTTAAACCTAATATCAAAGAGTCTTTACGTCGGAAGTGGCAGGCATCATGGAATGATCCAATGAATAACCAACTTAATGCAATCAAGCCAACCCTAGGAAAATAGACTCCTTCCTACAGAACCATCCGTAGAGAGAAGGTAGTCATTGCAAGAATTCGAATTGGTCATACTTATATAACCCACTCCCACACGCTGAAAGGCGAAGACCCACCAGAGTGCGTTTCTTACTTTCCCCGTTTATATATTATCCTTACCATCTTATCGTTTTACTTTCAACTATTTGGTTTTGATATCGCTGGTCGATATGAAACCTTTTATCATTTTTAAATGATCATAATATAACTTTTTGTATAGTGCTAAATAGTCCAACAGTGCTTGTGTGCCGTGAAAATACAATCAATCAATCAGATGTCGGAAAAAATATTTTCTCTTTCGTTTAAAGATGGTTCTGGTAAGCGTTTTAAAAATCGTTGATGTATTTCGTCAGGCCCAGGGGATGTATCTTGGCCTTGTTCATAGATTCATTAAAGTCCAATAGTGAAAACAGTTGGCTATAACTTTCTGAGTTACTGGATGTAAATTTCATCAGCCTCGTCTTGTTCACTTTTTAATCTTCGGAAGGCTTCTGAATAGAAGATGAGGAATTCTAACAGAAACTATGAGTAAGTATATTCGCTATGTTTTGTTTGGAATTGAAATAGTTAATTTCAGATATAGGAAAAAAAATTCTCAGTGCTTCTCAGCGTTGTCTTATGACTTCTTTACATTCTTTATTGAGTTAAGGTTTTCGGGTTCTTTTCGATTTCGGTGAGGACATGGGAATGGATTCTTCCGCAAGATCGATTGCAAGTGGAAGTAAAAAGTTGAATAGGGTTATTAACGTTGAAAACTGTATCACTGTTACACCTAGATTTCCAGAGTGTTTCAAGCTTGGCCCAGTCGGCCGGCATATTCCAAGACGGGAATCCCTCTGCGGGTCCGGGGTTGTATAATTGGCCCGCCGTGCCTCGCTACGTGTCGTAAGAGGCGACTAAGTAGAGGCAACCTGCTTGCCGTGGCTTGCGACCCGTGTCGGAGGAGGAAAGGATCCTGGTAGTTGAGCAGAGGCTTTCCGATGCAATACACTGCTTTGGCCTCTACTTCTTCTAGACGGGTGGTCGGGATGGGCCCGGTCTCGACAAATCGGCTGGTCACGTCGAGCCCTAGGAGGTCTTTATTTACTCGCTCACTTTCTTTATCTTTCTCGTTGTATCTCTCTTGATACCACCGTTGCCCCTACATTCTATCCCTTTAACTTTCCCTTTTCCAAGTCTTAGAAGACTTCCTAGAAGGCGGTGGCTCAACGGGTCAATTGGGAGGTAATTTTACCGACTGAGTATGTCTTATGGGATCAATCAGGAGGTGAATTTATCTACTGAGTATAACATCTGTGTATCCCTGGCACTTGAAAAGTGTCCCCTTGGTGGGCGGGGAGCACGGGTGCTGAATTTTAAATCCACCAACATGGATATTTAAAAAAAAAAAATCAACTAAAACGTACCAAAACTGGATCTGACTCAGATGACGAACCATGTGGTGTGGATTCATTTCCACGCTTCATGGTTATACAGTCTAAAGATGCCACAAAACCGCTTAATGTACTCTCTCCGTTTGTGATCGAGAAAACAATTATGGGACTGATTGGTACACCAAAAGTGTTAAAAAGTTAAAATCGGGCTGCCTACTTGTCGAGTGTGAGCGACGAGGTCAAACAGAAAACCTCAAGAAAATGAGAACCTTTTTCGATATTCCAGTGACCTCGTTCGCCCACACAACACTCAATTCGTCCAAAGGCGTGATTCGCTGTCGTGACTTGGCTGGAGTCAGCGACACGGATATCATTGAAGGGATGAAAAACGAAGGTGTCACTGCAGTCCGTAGAATACGTATTAAGCGTAACAACAACCTGCAGGACACCAACACCATTATGCTCACCTTCAACAAGCCAACAATACCCAGAGTGGTCAAAGTTGGCTTTCTGCAACTGAAGGTTGATGCGTACATCCCAAATCCACTTCGATGTTATAAGTGTCAGAAATATGGTCATCATGAAGACCAATGCTCAAAAAGCCAAATATGTGGCCGATGCGGAGATCATTCTCACCAGGAATCTGAGTGTAGAGCCACTCCGCATTGTGTCAACTGTGGAAAGGAGCACCACGCCATTTCCAAGGACTGTGATACCTGGAAACAGGAGAAGGAAATACAGAGGGTTAAATACACATCCAACATTCCCTATCCAGAGGCCAGAAAGCTTGTACACGCAAAAACATCTCTTCCTGGCCCATCCTTCTGCACTGTAGTGAAGAACAATCCCAAGGCAACGAAGGACGCTCAAACGCAGACAGATGCACCCGAGTCAACATCATGCACTAACACCCCCATTACCAAGCACATAAAACCACGGCAGCTACCCAAACAACATTCAATAATACCCCACCACCGAAGTCACCAAAGAGTAAAAATAGATCTCACGGAAATAGGCAGCAAAAGGGGTCAGATGACCCCATCAAACTCTATAACATGTTTGGGGACATTGAGAGCATGAATGCAGAAGATACTGATCCGTGTCCTCAAAGTAGCTCCAAACCTAACAAAAAAATCACCCCCGTACTTCCTCCAGAGAATTAATCATACAGTCTCCGCGAAAAGTCTAACCTAGCTCCAAAATCCCCACTGTAATCTTATAATGAAGAATACCATCATACAATGGAACTGTCGAGGACTTAGAACCAATTACAATGAAATTCTTCTGCTTTTAAACGAATATGATCCTGAAATAATATGCCTTCAGGAAACCTTTTTAAAAGATACGGACATCACACTTAAAAACTACTCCCTGTTTAACACCTACTTACAGAACGTTGACAGGGCCTCAGGAGGGGTTTCTATTGCTGTGAACAATAGAGTTCCACATAGAATCGTCCCTTTAAACACAAATTTGCAAGCCATTGCTGTGAGTGTCACTCTACATCGAGTGATTACATTTTGTTCTATTTACATACCACCAAACACCAACTTATTACCAAATGAATTAGACACGCTTGTTCAACAACTTCCCGCGCCATTTATTTTACTCGGTGATTTTAATGCCCATAACATTTTATGGGGATCAAATTACATAAGCGACAGGGGCAAAAAGGTCAAGGTTTTATTACTAGACACGACTTGTGTCTATTTAATTCCAAGTCTCCGACGTACTTGCACCCAGGAACTGGTACATACACATGTATCGACTTAACAATTTGTTCTCCTTCACTACTTTTGGATTATAATTGGAAGGTCGCCGATGACCTTCACAGCAGTGATCACTTTCCAATCTCTCTTCAGAACACCAACGTTACAATGGATGACACGATTCCACAGTGGAATTTAAAGAAAGCTGACTGGGCCAAATTTGAAACACTTTGTACAGCTAGACTTAACAAGAATACCGTCCTAAACGATAATGATCCTATTCGACAATTCGCATCTGTCTTACTTGAGATTGCACAAGAATCCATTCCCAAGTCCTCGCCGAACTGTAAAAGAACCCAAAAACCGTGGTTCACTAAAGAATGTAAAGAAGCCATTAGACAACGCCGAGAAGCGCTGAAAAAATT
Source organism: Megalonaias nervosa (assembly GCA_016617855.1). Taxonomy (NCBI): domain Eukaryota; kingdom Metazoa; phylum Mollusca; class Bivalvia; order Unionida; family Unionidae; genus Megalonaias; species Megalonaias nervosa. The sequence continues at coordinate 18,834 of JAECUM010012202.1, forward strand.
TAATAATCGTCCAACGCCCGAAAATTTAACTCAGTACCGTATTGTTCGGGCCAAAGCTCGCCGCATAATTAAAGAAAGTAAACGAGCATCATGGAAAAAATATGTTTCAACTTTAAACTCTCGTTCCTCAATAAAGAAAGTTTGGGACACGATCCGCAATATAAATGGAAAGGGAAAATACAATTATTTCCGACAACTGAAGCTAAATAATAACAATTTCAATACCAAACATGAAATAGCTAATGTACGTGCTGATTGTTTCTCCAAAAATTCCTCATCGTCTAATTATTCAGAGGCTTTCCGAAGATTGAAAGCTCATAAAGAAAAAACACGGTTGAAATTCACATCGAATAACTCAGAGAGCTATAACCAACCGTTTTCATTGTCGGAGCTTATGGAATCTTTGAATAAGGCCCATGATACATCTGCTGGGCCTGACGATATACATTACCAGTTTTTGAAACACCTTCCAGAACCATCCTTAACAGTTCTTCTGGAAATCTTCAATGATTTATGGATTACTGGTAATGTACCAGAAATCTGGAAAGAAGCAACAGTAATACCAATTCCCAAACCAGGCAAAGATAGCGCAGATCCCAGCAACTATAGCCCTATATCATTAACTAGCTGCGTATGCAAAACAATGGAACGAATGATCAATTCTCGGCTTGTATGGTATTTGGAAACCAACAATTTAATATCTCCTTTCCAAAGTGGCTGTCGTTATGGTCGTAGTACCAATGATCATCTGGTTAGACTGGAAACATTTATTCGCGACGCTTTTATCAAGAAGGAACACTTAGTAGCGGTTTTCTTTGATCTGGAAAAGGCCTATGACACAACGTGGAAGTACGGAATACTAAATGACCTGCACGATCTGGGTCTAAAAGGCCGACTGCCCTCGTTCATATCAAACTTCCTCTCAGACAGGGAATTCAAGGTACGAGTGGGCTCCACCCTCTCTGATATGCACGATCAAGAGATGGGTGTGCCCCAGGGCAGTATTTTATCGGTGACGCTTTTCAACATAAAAATTAATAGCATCACCAAGTGTCTGACTCCCGGTGTGGATTGCTCCCTATATGTTGACGACTTTTTAATATGTTACCGATCCAAGCACATGCATACAATTGAAAGACAATTACAGCAAAATATCCAGAAGATTCAAAATTGGGCCAATACTAACGGTTTCAAATTCTCGAAATCAAAAACTGTATGTATGCATTTCTGTCAGCTACGAAGATATCACGATGGACCTAAACTCACGCTGGACGGAACACCTATTCCAGTTGTTGAGGAAGCAAAATTCTTAGGTATTATCTTCGACAGAAAACTGACCTTTATTCCACACCTGAAGAATTTGAAAGCTAAATGCTTGAAGTCTCTAGACTTACTTAAAGTAATAGCGCACACCGACTGGGGTGCTGATAGGAAAGTCATACTCAGTTTATACAGAACATTTATTCGCTCGAAACTAGACTATGGTTGCGTTGTCTATGGTTCAGCTAGGAAGTCCTATTTGAAGATGCTAGACCCAATTCATCATCAGGGAATAAGACTTGCCTTGGGAGCATTTAAGACATCCCCGTGTGAAAGCCTACTCGTTGAAGCGAACGAACCACCTTTACCACAACGTAGAGAAATGCTTTCTGCACAGTATGCTCTCAAATTAAGCTCAAACCCTCTGAACCCTGCTTTTTCGGCTGTTTTTGAACCCAAATATAAAACCTTATATGACAATAAACCAAACGTCATACCTACCTTTGGCATTAGAATATTACCATGCCTTGACAGTACCAAAATTGATCTTTCAAAAATTCTGAAAACGACCGTCTCCGAAACACCTCCCTGGCTACTTCAACAACCAAAGGTACTTTTCACATTACACGATGGAAAAAAATCGGAGACAAACCCTTCCATCTTCCACAACTCTTACCATGAACTAATCGCCCAATTTCAAAATTATACAAGAATATATACTGATGGATCAAAAGATCAGGAAAAGGCTGCTGCAGCCTTCGTTAGTGGAAAACACACAACAAAAGTTCGCTTGCCAAATGGTACATCCATTTTTCAGCTGAAATCAGAGCAATAGACCTTGCATTGCAACATATTGAAAGCAAGCGTATTTTAAATAGCATCATCTTCTCCGATTCACTATCAGTACTTCAGTCACTACATAATAGAAAACTGGAGAATCCATTATTAGCTAATGTTCTCCTGAAACATACTGAGCTGAGTACCTCCCACAAAATAGTATACTGTTGGTTACCCAGCCATATTGGAATTAAAGGTAATGACAAAGCAGACCGCGCTGCTAAAATGGCTCTATCACTAGAACCATCTCATTTTAATACACCGTATACGGATTTTATACGTAGTATCAAAGACTGTTTACGTCAGAAATGGCAGGCATCATGGAATGATGCCGTGAATAACAAACTTCATGCCATCAAGCCAACCCTAGGAGAATGGACTCCTTCCTACAGAACCGTCCGTAGGGAGGAGGTAGTCGTTGCAAGAATTCGAATCGGCCATACTTATTTAACCCACTCCTATATACTAAAAGGAGAAGACCCACCAGAGTGCATATCTTGCAATGAACCATTCACTGTTAAGCACTTTATGTTGGAGTGTTTCGACCTCCAACCTACGCGTAATCATTATTACAATGTGCATGACATTAGGGAACTCTTTGATACAGTTAGCATTTCTTATATTATAGACTTCCTGAAGGAAGTAAATATTTATCATAAGTTATAGCTTTTATGCTATCACCTTAAACAGTTTTATGTGCTATATATATACCGTCGTTAGATTTTAATTACCTTTCATCTGTTTTAGTTGTCATACATCATTTGCACTCCCCGTTGATCTGGAAACTTTATTTATCACCGTTACTATTTTATCGTTTTACCTTCAACTGTTTGGTTTCGTATCGCTGGTCGATACGTAATCTTTTACCACTTTTAAATAATGAAAGATATAACCTTTTGTATGGCGCTAAATAGCCTCATAGTGCTGGTGCGCCGTAAAAAATTCAATCAACCAACCAACCACCGTTGCCCCTACATTCTATCCCTTTAACTTTCCCTTTTCCAAGTCTTAGAAGACTTCCTAGAAGGCGGTGGCTCAACGGGTCAATTGGGAGGTAATTTTACCGACTGAGTATGTCTTATGGGATGAATCAGGAGGTGAATTTACCTACTGAGTATAACATCTGTGTATCCCTGACACTTGAAAAGTGCCCCCTTGTTGGGCTCCTTGGTGGGCGGGGAGCACGGGTGCTGAATTTTAAATACACCAACATGGATATTTCCAAAAAAAAAATCAACTAAAACGTACCAAAACTGGATCTGACTCAGATGACGAACCATGTGGTGTGGATTCATTTCCACGCTTCATGGTTATACAGTCTAAAGATGCCACAAAACCGCTTAATGTACTCTCTCCGTTTGTGATCGAGAAAACAATTATGGGACTGATTGGAACACCAAAAGGTGTTAAAAAGTTAAAATCGGGCTGCCTACTTGTCGAGTGTGAGCGACGAGGTCAAACAGAAAACCTCAAGAAAATGAGAACCTTTTTCGATATTCCAGTGACCTCGTTCGCCCACACAACACTCAATTCGTCCAAAGGCGTGATTCGCTGTCGTGACTTGGCTGGAGTCAGCGACACGGATATCATTGAAGGGATGAAAAACGAAGGTGTCACTGCAGTCCGTAGAATACGTATTAAACGTAACAACAACCTGCAGGACACCAACACCATTATACTCACCTTCAACAAGCCAACAGTACCCAGAGTGGTCAAAGTTGGCTTTCTGCAAGTGAAGGTTGATGTGTACATACCAAATCCACTTCGATGTTATAAGTGTCAGAAATATGGTCATCATGAAGACCGCTGCTCAAGAAGCCAAATATGTGGCCGATGCGGAGATCACTCTCACCAGGAATCTGAGTGTAGAGCCACTCCGCATTGTGTCAACTGTGGAAAAGAGCACCACGCCAATTCCAAGGATTGTGATACCTGGAAACAGGAGAAGGAAATACAGAGGGTTAAATACACATCCAACATTCCCTATCCAGAGGCCAGAAAGCTTGTACAGGCAAAAATATCTCTTCCTGGCCCATCCTTCTCCACTGTAGTGAAGAACAATCCCAAGGCAACGAAGGACGCTCAAACGCAGACAGATGCACCCGAGTCAACATCAAGCACTAACACCCCCCATTACCAAGCACAAAAAACCACGGCATCTACCCAAACAACATTCAATAATACTCAACAACAGAAATCACCTAAGAACAAAAACAGATCACAAGGAAATAGGCAGCAAAAGGGGTCAGAAGACCCCATCAAACTCTATAACAGGTTTGGGGACATTGAGAGCATGGATGCAGAAGATACTGCTCCATGTTCTCAAAGTAGCTCCAGACCTAACAAAAAAATCATCCCCGTACTTCCTCCGTAGAAATAACCATATAGATTCTCTCCGCGAAAAGTCTAACCTAGCTCCAAAATCTCCAATCTAAACTTATAATGAAGAACACGATCATACAATGGAATTGTCGAGGACTTAAAGCCAATTACAATGATATTCTCCTGCTTTTAAACGAATATGATCCTGCAATACTATGCCTTCAGGAAACCTTTTTAAAAGAAACGGACAACATCACACTTAAAAACTACTCCCTGTTTAACACCTACTTACAGAACGTTGACAGGGCCTCGGGAGGGGTTTCTATTGCTGTGAACAATAGAGCCCCACATAGCGTCATTCCTTTAAACACAAATTTGCAAGCCATTGCTGTGAGTGTCACTCTACATCGAGTGATTACTTTTTGTTCTATTTACATACCACCAAACACCAACTTATTACCAAACGAATTAGACACGCTTGTTCAACAACTTCCTGCACCATTTGTTTTACTCGGTGATTTTAATGCCCATAATATTCTATAGGGATCAAATTAGATAAGCGACAGGGGCAAAAAGGTTTAAGATTTTATTACTAGACACGACTTGTGTCTATTTAATACCAAATCTCCAACGTACTTGCACCCAGGAACTGGTACATACACTTGTATCGACTTGACAATTTGTTCTCCTTCACTACTTTTGGATTATAATTGGAAGGTCGCTGATGACCTTCACAGCAGTGATCACTTTCCAATCTCTCTTAAGAACACCAACGTTACAATTGATGACACGATTCCACAGTGGAATTTAAAGAAAGCTGACTGGGGCAAGTTTGAAACACTTTGTACAGCTAGAATTAACAGGAATACCGTCCTAAACGATATTGATCCTATTCGACAATTTACATCCGTCTTAATTGAGATTGCAGAAGAATCCATTCCTAAGTCCTCGCCGAATTGTAAAAGAACCCCAAAACCGTGGTTCACTAAAGAATGTAAAGAAGCCATTAGACAACGCTGAGAAGCACTGAAACAATTTAATAATCGCCCAACGCCCGAAAACTTAACTCAGTACCGTATTGTTCGGGCCAAAGCTCGCCGCATAATTAAAGAAAGTAAACGAGCATCATGGAAAAAATATGTTTCAACTTTAAACTCTCGTTCCTCAATAAAGAAAGTTTGGGACACGATCCGCAAAATAAATGGAAAGGGAAAACACAATTCATTCCGACATGTGAAGATAAATAACAACAATTTCAATACCAAGCATGAAATACCTAATGTACTTGCTGATTGTTTCTCCAAAAATTCCTCATCGTCTAATTATTCAGAAGCTTTCCGAAGACTAAAAGCTGAAAAAGAAAAAACACGGTTGAAATTCACATCGAATAACTCAGAAAGTTATAACCAACCGTTTTCATTGTCGGAGCTTATGGAATCTTTGAATAAGGCCCATGATACATCCGCTGGCCTGACGATATACATTACCAGTTTTTGAAACACCTTCCAGAACCATCCTTAACAGTTCTTCTGGAAATCTTCAATGATTTATGGATTACTGGTAATGTACCAAAAATTTGGAAAGAAGCAACAGTAATACCAATTCCCAAACCAGGCAAAGATAGCGCAGATCCTAGCAACTATAGACCTATATCATTAACTAGCTGCGTATGCAAAACAATGGAGCGAATGATCAATTCTCGGCTTGTATGGTATTTGGAAACCAACAGTTTAATATCTCCTTTCCAAAGTGGCTTTCGTTATGGTCGTAGTACCAGTGATCATCTGGTTAGACTGGAAACATTTATTCGCGACGCTTTCATCAAGAAAGAACACTTAGTAGCGGTTTTCTTTGATTTGGAAAAGGCCTATGACACAACATGGAAGTACGGAATACTAAATGACCTGCACGATCTGGGTCTAAAAGGCCGACTGCCCTCGTTCATATCAAACTTCCTCTCAGACAGGGAATTCAAGGTACGAGTGGGCTCCACCCTCTCTGATATGCACGATCAAGAGATGGGTGTGCCCCAGGGCAGTATTTTATCGGTGACGCTTTTCAACATAAAAATTAATAGCATCACCAAGTGTCTGACTCCCGGTGTGGATTGCTCTCTATATGTTGATGACTTTTTAATATGTTACCGATCCAAGCACATGCATACAATTGAAAGACAATTACAGCAAAATATCCAGAAGATTCAAAATTGGGCCAATACTAACGGTTTCAAATTCTCGAAATCAAAAACTGTATGTATGCATTTCTGTCAGTTACGAAGACATCACGATGGACCTAAACTCACGCTGGACGGAACACCTATTCCAGTTGTTGAGGAAGCAAAATTTTTAGGTATTGTCTTCGACAGAAAACTGACTTTTATTCCACACCTGAAGAATTTGAAAGCTAAATGCTTGAAATCTCTAGATTTACTTAAAGTAGTAGCGCACACTGACTGGGGTGCTGATAGGAAAGTCATACTCAGTTTATACAGAACATTTATTCGCTCGAAACTAGACTATGGTTGCGTTGTCTATGGTTCAGCCAGGAAGTCCTATTTGAAGATACTAGACCCAATTCATCATCAGGGAATAAGACTTGCCTTGGGAGCATTTAAGACATCCCCGTGTGAAAGCCTACTCGTTGAAGCAAACGAACCCCCTTTATCACAACGTAGAGAAATGCTTTCCGCACAGTATGCTCTCAAATTAAGAGCAAACCCTCTGAACCCTGCTTTTTCGGCTGTTTTTGAACCCAAATATAAAACCTTATATGACAATAACCAAACGTCACACCTACCTTTGGCATTAGAATATTACCATGCCTTGACAGTACCAAAATTGAACTTTCAAAAATTCTGAAAACGACCGTCTCCGAAACACCTCCCTGGCTACTTCAACAACCAAAGGTACTTTTCTCGTTACACGATGGAAAAAAATCGGAGACAAACCCTTCCATCTTCCACAACTGTTACCATGAACTAATCGCTCAATTTGAAAATTATACAAGAATATATACTGATGGATCAAAAGATCAGGAAAAGACTGCTGCAGCCTTCGTTAGTGGAAAACACACAACAAAAGTTCGCTTGCCAAATGGTACATCAATTTTTTCAGCCGAAATCAGAGCAATAGACCTTGCATTGCAATATATTGAAAGCAAGCGTATTTTAAATAGCATCATCTTCTCCGATTCACTATCAGTACTTCAGTCACTACATAATAGAAAACTGGAGAATCCATTATTAGCTAATGTTCTCCTTAAACATACTGAGCTGAGTACCTCCCACAATATAGTATACTGTTGGTTACCCAGCCATATTGGAATTAAAGGTAATGACAAAGCAGACTGCGCTGCTAAAATGGCCCTATCACTAGAACCATCTGATTTTAGTACACCGTATACTGATTTTAAACGTAGTATCAAAGACTGTTTACGTCAGAAATGGCAGGCATCATGGAATGATGCCGTGAATAACAAACTTCATGCCATCAAGCCAACCCTAGGAGAATGGACTCCTTCCTACAGAGCCGTCCGTAGGGAGGAGGTAGTCATTGCAAGAATTCGAATCGGCCATACTTATTTAACCCACTCCTATATACTAAAAGGAGAAGACCCACCAGAGTGCGTAGCTTGCAATGAACCATTCACCGTTAAGCACTTTATGTTGGAGTGTTTCGACCTCCAACCTACGCGTAATCATTATTACAATGTGCAGGACATTAGGGAGCTCTTTGATACAGTTAGCGTTTCTGATATTATAGACTTCCTGAAGGAAGTAAATATTTATCATAAGTTATAGCTTGTATGCTATCACCTTGAACAGTTTTATGTGCTATATATACCGTCGGTAGATTTTAATTACCTTTCATCTGTTTCGTTGTCTTACATCATTTGCACTCCCCGTTGATCGGGAAACTTTATTTATTTATAACCGTTACCATTTTATCTTTTGACCTTCAACTGTTTGGTTTCGTATCGCTGGTCGATACGAAACCTTTTACCACTTTTAAATGATGAAAGATATAACCTTTTGTATGGCGCTAAATAGCCTCATAGTGCTGGTGCGCCGTAAAAATTCAACTAACCAACCAACCAACTAACACGCCAGACTGAATGAAAGCGTCGGCCAGACGGATCAAACGGTTGACAATTTGATGAGGGATGGAAGTCCCAATATCATTTTCTCCCAGCACTAGGAAAACCACATGAGGGAATGGACTCAAATTTGGCATCAACTCAAAAAAATGAATAACATGGGCTCCAGAATGGCCCTCAAATCTTATACTCCAATCTAATGGCATCCCACACAATACAGGCAATCCAGGATTTCGTCCCAAACGGGCGACAATACTATGATCACACACCAATTGACTTGACAAGATCGTTACAGCAACTGACAATAGACCATTCTTAGAATGTATTCATGTGACCCTGGGTCAATGAATCCAAAACGAGGCTAAGCTAGGCACCAGCTTCATTTTACCTTGCAACCATGGCCGCTTCAATTGATAGTGGCAAGGGAAAAAATCGTGACGAATATTGTTGTGTTCCGTTGTGCAATGGCAATGCGAGAATTGACATAGATTTAAGCATCCACCATATTCCATCAGTGAAAAAAATGGAGCTTCGTAGAAAATGGATTGTTGCAATGCGTCGAGATGAGGGGCCGAATTTTAAGGTAAGAAACTGGATGAATGTTGGTGTTTGTATTTTCTTGCAACTGAATGATGTAATAAAGAGAAATCCAAATGCAAAATAGTTCTGTCGATGAAGGAAATGAGTGTATGTTTGTGCTTTATATGGTAGGTTTCTAAAAATGTTATCCCTAGTCCCGTTCCACAAAACGGGGTCATCGAAAGTGGGCGTACCTCTACGCAGCGCATTTATATCAGAGATTATGAATTGATGTACGAGTAGTAATTACAGAAAAAGTGAATTTTATTATCTCGTTGAAAAAATAAATAGAAATAGTAGAATGAAAATGACCTCGATAGAGAAGAGAGATAGCAGTAGTACAATGAAAATGATGAGGTCAAGTTTAATGAAATTAAGAGAGAGAGAGAGAGAGAGAGAGAGAGAGAGACTGGATAAGAATTAATGAAACTGTTGATAAAACATATTGATGTGTGTAAACGTAGGGAAAAATGCAGAGTTAAATCACAGGCCATTGAAATTCTATGATTGTAGTAAGTTAATGTCAGAGAATCCCAAAAGGGGAAGCATATAAATCTGTATTTGATTTTTTTCCCCCTTTTTTCTTGCATATCTGGCATTTTGATTTACTAGAGTGATATAATTTCAATGGCCTGTGCTGAAATAATTGTTTGGTTTATTTTGGAAAACTAATTATTGCAATTAACTCCTGGTTTATTTTTTCTTTTCTTAGATTTTCACAACTACAGTTGTCTGTTCTAGACACTTTAAGCAACGGGACTATAGATGGACACCCAACAGACGTTGCTTAAAACCTGATGCTATTCCATCAATCTTTACTTGGACAACTGAAGGGAAAGTAAGAAAACCACCTGCACAGAAACAACCACTTGCAAAGAAGGTGGACAAAAACATTTTGGAAGAAGTCGAGATTCCATGTGTTGATATTTACAATGAGTCTCATGAGCCAATACCTAAAAACCCATCACCAGTGACATCAGATGAGTAAGTATCAGCTGTTTTCAGAGTACATTTTGTATCTGTGCATGTTGAATATAATCTTAATATTTTAAAACTGCACCTTGAATGCATACATACTGCTTTGGAGCCTTATTACAAAGTCTGTTAAGCAGTACTTGAATTTTAATTGTGATTAAAGTGGCAGTTTGCCTTGCAATATTCTGTTGCTGCTAACCCCTCCGATTCCAAGCCATTCTTCATAACAACAGTGTTCACATGTCTGGTGCTTCTTAAACGTTCGGCTAACTTCTCACCATCTGCATATGAAACATTTGTATGAGAGAGAGAAATTTTTTGAACATAGGCAACTTTATCTTGCCTACAGCATGTGTTGCACAAGCCAAAACAGATGCATTATGATATTTATAATATCCTTCTACTGCACATACCTACAAGTACAGTCGTGTACCTACATCGGGCATCAACTATAGTTTGAAGTTGTATGAAGCTCCACATCATGACCAGATGTGGAAAACAGTGAAGTTATTTTTTATTTGTTGAAATGTAAACCCATTGTAATGCATACTAATCTGTAGATTTCCAACTTGTGATGTTAACAAAATATGTGGTGAACGTTTCGGTTTACTACAGTTTTGTACATGAACATTAATGTCAGTTGTCGCCAGTTTTGTAACTGCATGTACTAGGACACTTTGAATATGATATGATCATAATTATATCAATAAAACAATAAAAAAACTAAGTTTCACCTTTTCTGCGTTTTGCAGTTTCTCCAGCATTTTATGCCGTTATCCTGTCGTTTCTGATACTGTGCCATGTAGGCTCTCTGGACTGAAACCTGGTGTTTTTCTCAACTTCCCAGCTCTCTGTTTCACTTACTGTCAGAGTGTCAAACTGTCCTGTTTGATTCTCAGTCAACACTGTCGCAACATTAATTGTCATCATATTACTACTGGGTAATTCTATAAATGTGTCAATGTCAATTAGATTTAGTATATAGTCACTGCACATTTTTGCTGGTAGCTCAAAATGCTTCCCTTCACAAATTTTCCATAAAGTGTTAAAACCTGTTGATAATCGGAACCACTGAACACTGGGGGAAATAACATGTTAAAATCCTTAAGTTTTTCCGCGAGCTCACTTGCATTAAACTGGGCATCTTCTGGAATAGGGTTGTATATTGTGGATTTAATACCCTTTGTAGCTCGATGGGGATTGCTATGGTCATAGTCCTGTACAACTATATCGTCCACTTTTGATCCTCTCAATTTCTCTCCCCTAGGTTGATGCCAAGTCTGAGGTAATGATGTTTTAGCTGTGTCAGCTGGAATTAACCTCATTTTCCTGCTTTTATAGTAAGCCAGCTGGTACAGAAGAGCTGTTACATGTCCGCATGCACCACTCTGCCCAATTGTGCACGAGCATGTTGACGAGAATACCTTTTCTGCAGAAATGACAACCTATAATATAAACAAATAGAAACACACTCACTTTGTAATTGTAAAATATGTATGCCCATAGTGCTGAATTATCCCATTTGAACAGGAGAAGGGAAACATTAAAAATCATAACAGTTGAAACTTTTATGAAATAAATCTAATTGCTTATTGAAATATGCATACAAACATAACTTTATTATAAATAAATTGTATTTCTCTGTCACAGGATTTTTATGTAGTCATGATCACGTGCTGTAACATGCAGCACAAGCCTAAACTAATATGTGATGCTTGATGCCTGTTACAGAAATAAAGCTGATTAGATTCAGGAATGAAATGTAAATGAATATGATGACATGTTTACCTCAACAACATGTGGTGACTAGTTCTTCTTTTGTGATCTAAAACACCGTCCCTTGATAAGGCATTCATTTCCATTTTTATATACTTAAAATTAAAGAGAAAATTATTTTAATAAACAGATTAACAGAATATCCCATACATAAAATGACAAAATTTTATATTGCTTAGACACGATTCTTCCCTATTATGTTTACTTTATCTAATGTCTGCATTTACATATTGGGTCTTAAAATTCATCCATCTACCAACACCAATATTAATTATAATCAATGAAGTTCACATAAATAAGGGAATGAATGGCTTTCAAACAGCTTTGAACAAATAATCATGTTGTTTTGTGGGTAAATATATAACTGCCAGTCTGTGATTGAAAGAAAAAAAAAAATGTGTTCGTATGAATAAAATCGTATATCCATATTGTCAGTTGTCAAATGATTCAATAAAGAAAAAATGTCATTTCAAGGGAAAATCCCTGTCCCTCCCACCCCCAGGCATTAACAGCAGCAAGCACCATAACAACAACCAGGTTGTGCACTTCTGATACAAATAAAATGCAAGCATACCGACATGTACCCAAAGTATTTAAAGCACACCACAAAAGTCTCTACTGGTTTGGTGGGCGTGGTTGGTTAAAAGGGCAGTTGGTGGTGCTATGCACATTTTGTAAATTTTTTTTTTCTGACAGCGTATTTTGACCACAGTATTGATTGATCATAGCTGTACATTTAAACCATATCTAATCAGAAACAAAATTCATGCTAGTTTCTTTCTCTATCGTTGACTTGTATTTTGTGTGCTGTAGAGAAGAAGGAAACTCAACGGAAATATACTTGCGTTTAAGAGAATTTACATATCCCTCACTGTAATACTTGAATCCTTTTGTCATCTATTCCTTCCCTGAACTGCTGGAGACATCTGTGATGAAATTCTCAACGAATGCAAAAGAAATATCTGGCAAACAGCTCAGATCGTTATTAGATATACAGTAGGACGCCATATTATTTGTCGATATGCCTAGCTTAGCCTCGTTTTTGCGATACATTAATATTCATGAGGATCTCATTAAGAATAGTCTATAATCCAAGATTTAAGCGGGAATATACTAACCATAGTTTCATTCACGTCCGCGCAAAATAAAATTTCTATCCCTTTTTCACAACAAGATCAAGACAACTTACAACCCATAGCTAACCTTACTACCAGCTAATAACATTGGAGTGCTAAGGCACGTGTAATTAACACGAGACAAGTAGCACAAGAACTAAATACTAATAAACCAAGGCACTAAGTTGCAACCAGAAACAACCACCCAAATTATAATACGAATTAGATTACAATGTGCTACGGCATACAGTACAACTCCATATATACATACAACAAAACGCAGCACATACACACACCAAACAAAAACACAAGCACTTAGAATAGGATTAATTTTAGTTTCGATTTTTGGCTAACAACATTTTGCAAATCCTTATATAGGAATAGATAAGGAACAATAACTTTTGAATCTGATCTAGACAGTGCTTTCTTTACATATACAAGAAGCGCATATCCAACACAACACGCACTGAACTACACCACCTAAGGACTAAATGACTTCGGCAGAGTAATAAATAAAACGTGTCGTCCGACTTGCCTTTCTTCACTGGAAGCTTCCTCAAAGATACGTCACTGTCAGATAATTCCAGTTTTCTTTTGGTCGGGAGTCGTTTCAGGAACACGACCGGGTTCATATTGCACTTCGTTAAAACTTAAACTTGTATCCTTTATTTTGTAGTCGTACTTTTGTTTTTATTTTGAAGGGTTTATTTTGCACGGGATATGGAGTATATACAATGGTTTATGTCTATTTTTACAAATTAACATTTATTGGGTACTATATAACCAGCATTGTATTACAGGGTCTTTGAATCCGTACACCCAAATAGAAACCGTCCATTTAGGTCTCAGTGGCCTGTGTGGGTGGCCTGTCTGTTATTTTTTCTTTCAAGTGAGCGGTTCTCAAAAAGCTTGGAAGATATTGCTTTGATTTATAGCAACCGCCTCTCTATTATTGCTATCGCTATCGTCGGACGACGTAGAACCTTTCTTTTTCCTGGCGTATTCTGTCACTGTGACAGTTGGGTCTTCTGCGTGAAAAGAGGTTTCTATGAACGTAATCTCTTACGTCTGGCATTGGATTCAGATTTGGTAACCTGGTGAAAAAACCATCTACCCTGGCTCCAGGTCGTCCTTCGAACCTGAAAGTCATATCTCTGGGTTGGTGGCACGAACGTGGCAAGACTGAAGACGGGCTACAATACTGTGTCCACAAACGAATAGATGCATGTTGACCCTATTACAGATCACAAACGAATGAAACTGTATACTTCATTCATTGTTTGGATTATAGTCGTATATCGCCCTATGGCATGCGCGACTCGTTATTTGTACACCTTTATGAACTTCTTAATTGATGCGATTAACTGCTATTAACACACTGCCACCTAAACAGGCGACCGGGAGCAATGGCGCCAGAAAGGTTCCCCTTCTTATTGCAAGGCTGCTATCAAATACACGTTAGGATAATTGCATTTGGTTCAGATTTGTGCCCAGTTTCCTATTTTTGTGGGGCGGTCCCTAACTTAATGCCAAACATGTGAAAAATCACATCCGGGTTGAATATTCCCGAATTGTGAATTTACCTACTGTTAAGTTACATTGTTTTCGTGTGCTATGCGTACTTGTATTTTCCAAAAGAAATTTGTCCAATCGGTTTGGCTTGTAGTCATAAAATTTTTGTGACCTCCAGTAGGGTCGCGAGTTCATTAGTTTGTTCAGCAGCTTGCCAGTCATGATCTTTTCAGGGCCAGAGATTTCGCCTAAAGAGGGCTTTCGGCGGCCCGAATGAAAGCGCTATGTAGGGATTGTTTTCACAATTTATGTAGGCAGACTGTATTGCTTGTTCCTGATATCTTTGTTGGCTCTGTCCTCCGAGCTCGTTGCCTCTGCATATTTTTCTTAAGGAAATTGGTGGAGGTTGTGGATATCCGTGAGCTTTTCTGCCAACCTTATCAATCCCGTAATTGAGTAGTGGGTGTAGGTGTCCCAATAATATGTCTGCAGAATGTGGACTCCAAACCGCTACTGGGAGGATAGAGGCCGCCGTGTTTTTAGGGACAGCCAGGCGATGTCCTTCACTGCACTGACAAAGTGGCTAGCCTTTTTGTCTTCTAAAGCTTCCTGTAGCCCGATCTCTATCAGTTATGCCCACCCATCCGCGAAGGTTTGGCAAAACCATGCCGTTTTAGGAAGGAAGGAATTCGTTTTGCTCTTAGAATGTTAACCACAACAATAAACCCGCGATGAGACTTGAAATAAAAAATTCCGGACCTACTTACCCGCAGCGCCACATAAAAATAGCGATTGGGAAGACATCCGGCCGATGTTCTTCATTTTCAAGAAGATACGAGATGGCTTAAACTCTTAGCAGAGGAGATTGTCTTGTCTTTGATTTCAGAGATTTCTTTCTGGATACTAAAGAATTTGGTTTATTATATAATGTCGTACCCTTGTCGATGGATATAAATAAATGTCTAGCTGTATTGATATCAAATTTATCCATAAGGGAAAAGGTCCTCCCCCCCACCTCTGAAGCACCTGTAACACTGGTGAAAGATCAACCACTTTTTCGAGCAAAGGGGATCGTAGAACAATATTCTTGTTCATACCGAAATTTAGCGTGATTGATCCTTCCATCCTTCCCCCGTTTGCCATAGCTGATTCTTTTCAAGAATATCTTGCGTTTGAAAATTAACCAGTAACTGCCTCCAACCGCACGATCCCTTTGGGTATATGTCCAGTGTAACAGTGCTAGCTTCGACAAGGACACAACAGATATAACTTGTGACCTAATTATTTTCTTTCAAAAGAAGTCTATTAATGCAATAACATAGTTATCGAAACGTAATTAGTACGCGCAGTGTCCCTCCGCAGTAGCACTTGCTTTGTGCACGACGATGCTCAACAGTTATGCTTAACTGTACACAACCTCAATAGAAGTTCCTATCCGCCGCATTTGACATTTGCAACCAGATTCATACTACGGGCATGACTACATTTAGCCACATGCGTCGGAGTAACAATACTTCAGTTATTTTTGTTGACTGTGTAGCACCAACTGTAGGTTTTACCATGACAATTTCCGCACCTTTTTCTCGGCCTACTTGCTTTTAGCAGCGGTATTGTTGTCACTGTCCTCGTATATGTCATACAGTCGGAAAGAATATTCATCCAAGACGAATTCATGTGTGAATCCAGTGCGAGTGAAGAAGAAGTACTAGTCCAGGAAGGGGTACACTGTAGGTCAGTATGTTTCGGAGTTGGATCTAGAACGGAAAATTGATCAATTAATCGATCCTTAGTTTTTCGCCTTTTTTATAATGAAAGTTAAATGTAGTTAACCTGCACAAGGGCATGTAAACTGCATGTCATTCTTTTTTTTTTTGTTTCTCAAGTCACAGGATGTGATCGGTTCTATTGCTCTCATATCCGATAAAGTTTACCTTTTGTGTAGTGGCATCAACGTGACGGTTAGTCTGTGTAGCACCAACTGTAGGCTGTACCTTGTTAATATTCACATATTTGGTCGGCCTACACATGGCATTACTAGCGGCATATCTGTCGTCAGATGCATCTCGAAGATTGTGATACAGTAAGGAAGACTGATCATCGGCGTTATGATTGTGGGTAAAAAAGAATTCATGTGTGAATGCAGTGCGAGTGAAAAGTACTAGGCGGGGAAGTAGTCGTATTTCATGATACTTTGGAGGTAAATCTAGAAGAAAAGTTGATCAATGAATGTCCAATGTCCCCACGTTTTGATACAAGGAAAAGAAAATATAGTTTACTTGCCTAGGATTATGGAAACCGAACTCTGGCGTCAGCGTATGTGTCCGTTTATATTGCTATCTTGTGTTCTCTAAAATTTAACTTTCGGGTAGTGACATCCATGAGACAGGTAGTGTGTAGTCTGTGGGACGTATCTTGATAACATCAGCACTTTAGGTCGGCCGACAGCGCTGGGGAAAAATGTGAATTTTGAGGGTGTCTGTATAGAGAAGGACTGTACATGCTTCTCACATTTCCATTCTGCGTAAGAGTAGAAACTTTATGATACCTTCTCATAATGTAAAAGAAAAGAGAAAGAGGCAAACAGTGTTGCAAAGAATTATATAGATGCTTATTAAAGTTTATTAAAATCTGTTTCATTGTGACAGGATTCATTGACTGTGCACAAAAGGAGCTTGGTATGACCAAAGTCAGATATCTACTCCATCTTGTATCTTCACGTGATCATTTGGCCATTTGTGTTTTCCAGCAACATACCAACTATCTTGATAAACATTAAAGAGCACATAGGCTAAAGTTTGAATTAGTCTAAATAACTGCAGCATGTACAGGAATACATCAGAGCTGAAGAATTAGTGTAAATGATTTGAAGTAAAAAGCTAAAATAGATTGCTTTTCAAAGTGGTTGAAAAATCGAATCTTTTAACATGTGCGAGATGTGGAGGAAGATCAATTTTGGATCTTGGAAGGGTTTTTCGACCTGCACCTGAATCTTGGATATTTTTTTTTACAGAATATGAATCGAAAGAATTTCAATTGGAAATTTTGTTTAGCAAATATGTACCTAAACATTAATTCATGAATAATAAACTGAAATGAAGGAAAGAAATGCAAGAATGAAAGTGATCCAATGTTCAATAACATGCATCTAACTGTAATTAACGCAACAATCGTTTGCTTTAAAGACCTTTCTCTTGATCTCCCAATCCATTCATATATTAAAATTGCAAGTAGAAGTAAAAATATTCTTGGGTGATTTTGATAAGCAGATGATTTAATGCACTGAATGACACTATAAAATTGTTCACATACGTCAGGTATTTTTGTAATCGCATATATTCTAAAGAGACTAATATCACATCGTAGAGAAATGCTTTCTATACAGTATGCTCTCAAATTAAGATCAAACTCTCTGAACCCTGATTTTTCGGCTGTTTTTCAACCCAAGTACAAAACCTTGTACGAAAATAAACCAAACGCCATACCTACTCATGAACTCCTCTTCCAATTTAAAAACTACACAAGAATTTATACTGATGGATCAAAAGATGAGGAAAAGGCTGCTGCAGCCTTCGTTAGTGGAAAACGCACAACAAAAGTTGGCTTGCCAAATGGTGCATCAATTGTTTTCAGCCGAAATCAGAGCAATAGACGTTGCTCCGCAGTGTATCGAAAACAAACGTATTTTAAACAGCATCGTCTTCCCTGACTCACAATCAGTACTTCATTCCCTACACAACAGAGAAGTAGAGAACCCATTATTAACCAATATTCTCGTGAAAAATACTGAGCTGAGTACCAAGCATCAATATAGTATACTGTTGGTTACCCAGCCATATAGGTATTAAAGGTAATGAAAAAGCAGATCGCGCTGCTAAAATGGCCCTATCCCTAGAACTATCTGATTTTAAAATACCATATACTGATTTTAAACCTAGTATCAAAGAGTCTTTACGTCAGGAGCGGCAGGCATCATGGAATGATGCAGTGAATAACAAACTTCATACCATCAAGCCAACCCTAGGAAAATGGACTCCTTACAGAACCATCCGTAGGGAGGAGGTAGTCATTGCAAGAATTCGAATTGGTCATACTTATATAACCCACTTCCATATACTAAAAGAAGATCCACAAGAATGCATGTCTTGCAGTGAACCATTCACTGTTAAGCACGTTATGATGGAATGTTTGGACCTCCAACCTACACGCGATCAGTACAACAATGTGCATGACACGAAGGAACTTTATGATACAATAAATGTGACTTGTATTCTAGATTTCCTGAAAAAGTAAACATCTATATCAAGCTATAGCTTTTATGCTATCACCTGGAGCAGTTTTATGTAATATTTGTACAGTCCCTTATTTTACATACCTTTTCATCTGTCTTCTTTAACATATACCATTTACATCCACCGTTGATAGGGAAGCTTTTTTTTTTTTATTACCGCTACCTTCTTATCGTTTTACCTTCAACTCTTTAGTTTTATATCGCTCGTTGATACGAAACCTTTTACCACTTTTAAATGATCCTAGATATAGCCTTTTGTATGACGCTAAATAGCCTAATAGTGCTGGTGCGCTGTAAAATTGCAATCAATCAATCAATCTGAACTCTGCTTATTCGGCTGTTTTTCAACCCATGTACAAAACCTTATAGGAAAATAAACCAAACTTCATACCTTCCTTTGGCATTAGAATATCATCCAGCTTTGAGAGTATAAAAATAGATCTTTCTAAAATTCAGAAAAGACCCCTCTCCGAAACAGCACCCTGGCTATTTAAGCAACGAAAAGTACTTTTTACGCTAAATGATAGAAAAAAACTGAGACAAACCCTTTTTTCTTCCACAATTCTTAGCATGAACTCCTGACCGAATTTAAAAACTACACAAGAATTTATACTGAAAGTAAACTAGCAGAAAAAATAGTATTACAAAAATAAAGAAAAGTTAATAAAATGAAAGGTTAATTCTCATAAATATGCATTCTCCAATATATCAAATGCTATATTAAAAAATTTTGATCCGTAGTTCTTTCGTATAGTTTATCCGGGATGTATAAGTATTAAGAACGTTTACGTGCGGTTCATGACTTTAATGTAGATGTCACAGCGATCGTCAAAAGTGAATGATTTTTACACGTTATAGAATGATACGTTGCTTACTTAATATTGATTACAAAATAGTCGGTAAAATACTTGCAAATAGAGTAGAAAAAACACTAAGTGTGAAAGAATAAACAAAAAACAAACGTGTGGAGAAAAAGGAAGAAATATTCAAAACAATGTTCTCTCCATTAAAATCAGGATCGATTATATGAACTCTAAACACATAGTTGGAGCACTTATACTCATAGATGAATGAAAGGCTTTTGATCGAATTGAACATAATTATATTCTACAACTTTTGAACAAATTTGGCTTCGGAAAAAAATTCCAGCAATGGGTGAAGACCCTATACACAAATATTAAATCTATGGTACAGGTTAAGGGAGCAAAGACTAAGCCCTTCCCAGTAAAAAAATCAGTGAGACAGGGTTGCCCCCTATCCATGCTTTTGTATGTAATAGGGATAGAGGCCCTGAGAAATGCCATACAAAACGATGAAAACATTAATGGAATTAAAATACCCAACATGATAGAAGAGTGTAAAACTTTCCAACATGCAGATGATTGCACGCACTTCATAACGACACAACAATACACCGATAAAGTTTCAATGTGCGCATGCGTACACTTTAGAGTTACGGAAGAGTTGTTCTTGAATTACGAGTAAAACAAATGGCGTTAACGTGTGCTGTGAAGCTTTTACTGTAGGAAGTCAAGTCATATTTGAGTAGACAAGGAAAAAAATGATAAAAATGTTTGTGTTTCCAGCTGGCTTAATTTCCCAGTTTCTCATTGCCGACTCTCGACTTTTTCCCCCAATGGTATAAAATTTTTTTTAAAAAAAAAATTGCATTGCTGAAATCGATTTGAGTATCTAATTGAGCCGGTTTTTGCCTAGTATATTGATGTGCTGGAAATATGATTTGCTTTATATATAATGTTTATAAAAAAATAAATAAAACAATAACGCCAAACCTAATTTTAAAACCAGGGAAATAGGAAACGCATCTTTATGATTTATACGTTCACGTTATAAGGACAGATGACTGCCTATACATATTGCAAAATATAAACAATGCCTAATAATGCATAATTACATATTTGCAAGGTTTGAATTACATATTTGTTGCACATATATGTCACATATAAACAGGCATAAAACTGCTTCGTACAGACTTTAATGTCAATGACATGCTTCTGCACTTCATTAATGCACAAACACCATTTGTGATAGTGAGACAAAAAAAGTCATTGACCAATCAAAAAGAGGCGGGGGTAAAAATAGTGTGACATAAAAATAAAACTATGGCACAACACCTTCCTAAAATGGCTTGTGTGAAACAGTGCCAGTAGTATAGTGGGGTAGTATACGGACAATGGGAAGTAGCATTACGTGACCCCAATATCGAATGTACGGACAAGATTTATACGGACAAAAAATTACCCTGGTGTAGTATACGGACAATGGGAATTTTGTACAGCGAATAGCACACCCTGGGCCTTTATACGGACAATGGGAATTTTGTATAGGGACAAGAGGATTGGAACAGGTAGGGTGACGTCACGGTACTGGACACTTGCAACAATGTCGCAAGTACCGTGACGTCATGCCACCTGTTTCATTTCTATACAAAGTGTGATGCATTCGCGTTGGTGTCAGTGAATAGAGTATGTTTTAAAAATTTTTAGGCAAGAAAAAATAAATCTTTTCGAGGAAGTGGAGTGGCCCTGAAAAGGGCCGTTGTTTGTTATGTAAACACCATTCCGTTAACATAGAGGGCATCCCACTGATCTTCTTCTCTTCTTAAACTTCGTCTAACTTCTGGAACGTAGATGAGGACTCGCTTCAGACAGCCTTGTCTTTCCACATAGGTCCTTCTTTTCCAAACGCTTGTCTCGGTGATCATAACGATTCTCCATGTGATCTCACATACATAGGTAAGTCCGTACGGAACAGCATCGACGATACGTGGGTAGACGATTCAACGTTGGTCCACATCTTTGTGACGAGAACAGGTGAAGGGAATGAAGTGAACCGCATTTATTTATAGTGGAAGAGCGGATCGAAACGCATTGAAATTGTTCACCAATTCAAACACGCGTTACAAAATTCAGTCACTACGCGGAGTCTTGTCTTTCAATCCGAAGAGAGTTACCTGTGACGTCACATTCCCTATATAGGTGCGCTAGCGTCTGCATGCAGTGAATCGATACGATATTGTTTTGTGAAACATGACGGAAACTAAGAAGACAATGAAGTGGGGTGAACCGGCTTTGGAGACGAGAAGCGATAGCATAGCAGTGGCTACCAAAGTCAACACAGGACTACTACCAGAAGAGGTTGATTTCAGGTTGTAGTGTGGTTGAGATGGTTGATCATGGATTTCTTTGCGATGACAGCAATTCCACCTCCGCGAGAGTGGCGGGGAAACGACTTGATGCAGTAACCGGTGGGTGTTAGATCCGCGCACTTGGGTTCATCGCCTGATGTTTTTAGCCATGTTTCTGTCAGGAAAATGACGTCGATATTCTGATTGTTGATAAAATTAAGTATTTCTGTGCGCTTTTCCGGTGGTCCTAGAGATTGGGCATTGAATAATGCGATGCGCAGTGGTATTTCTTGGTTTCTTGAATAGTTGACACAAAAGTTGACGATTTAATAGGGATTTGAATTAGGTTGTCTAAATTAACGCCCAAATATTTGAATATTTAAATTTCTGTGCCGGAAAGGACGAAAAGGAGATAACTGGAATTCTTCCTGTTCTATAAAGTGGGATGGCATATGGACAAACTGGTCCAAAATAAAATAAAAAAAAAAAAAATCTAAAATGTTGGCATATTTACACGACGCATGGTGGACAAGTCAAAAAGGCTACCATAGAAAGTCATAAAAGAAATACATCCATGTCCAATATGTAAAGAACAAACGGATACCAAAAAGCGCATAATCTTACAATGTAAAAAACTAGAGACAGAGAGAAAAGAAATAAAAAGAAAAATAACCGACAAATTAGGATACTTTGAAGAAAAGCAACTCTTTTATACAAATTAAATAAATGATCCAAACCTCTATAGAGAAGTAACTAACCTCATACTAGAAGAAAACACATCTGGATAACAGAAAATAACTAAGAATCCTAAAATACCCTTATAGGACACCGGAAAAGCCATCTCTGAGATGAGCTATCTCAAGAGCCACGGTGAATCCCTCTCTTCCAACTTTCCCCAAAATCCGGAAAAGCCACCAATGTGAGCTAGTTAAAGAACACCGGAAAACACCCTACTATTATTTTATCCGGGAAAAGCCATTACTGAAATGAGCTAGCTAAAAGAGCACCGGATACCCATTCCAATCCCAATCTATAACCGCTTGGATAACACTGGTATAGTTACCCTGATCACTTTCACACACACACCCCAAAACACGACAACACAACTTCTTGATACACAAATGACTTTTTTTAATCTTCTTACTGAAATAAAACATTTTTCTCTTGCTTATCGTGTTATTTACCCCTTAACCAGGCAAGTGCCAAGGCACAAACCTACCAAAACTCTTCACCACAACTCGTATAATAGCAAATGGTCATACAACTCTTCTAAATTTCTTTTTAAGAACTTTCTTTACTAATTTCATGATATAGAATATACCGCGTACAACAAAATTTCAACCTTTATATGTAACCAACAGCCTCAGCAACATGATGTAAAATTCGGGTTAGCAACCACAGATTTCCCTCTTCGGTCAAGTGTACACCATCCAATGACAGATAGACTCCAAGGAAGCCACGAAAATTGCAAGACAAAAAAAACTAAACAAAACGCCACTATAATTGCAACACAAAAACCCCCACTGCCTCCGAGAAGGCAAACACACGAGACGATTCTAGATTAACTCGCCGGGCAAACCGGGTAGAATGATTCCGACCCATCCCACGTGGATCAGAGCGGGGCAGCATAGAGCCAATGCAAACACATAACACGCCAGACTGAATGAAAGCGTCGGCCAGACGGATCAAACGGTTGACAATTTGATGAGGGATGGAAGTCCCAATATCATTTTCTCCCAGCACTAGGAAAACCACATGAGGCAATGGACTCAAATTTGGCATCAACTCTAAAAAATGAATAACATGGGCTCCAGAATGGCCCTCAAATCTTATACTCCAATCTAATGGCATCCCACACAATACAGGCAATCCAGGATTTCGTCCCAAACGGGCGACAATACTATGATCACACACCAATTGACTTGACAAGATCGTTACAGCAACTGACAATAGACCATTCTTAGAATGTATTCATGTGACCCTGGGTCAATGAATCCAAAACGAGGCCAAGCTAGGCACCAGCTTCATTTTACCTTGCAACCATGGCCGCTTCAATTGATAGTGGCAAGGGAAAAAATCGTGACGAATATTGTTGTGTTCCGTTGTGCAATGGCAATGCGAGAATTGACATAGATTTAAGCATCCACCATATTCCATCAGTGAAAAAAATGGAGCTTCGTAGAAAATGGATTGTTGCAATGCGTCGAGATGAGGGGCCGAATTTTAAGGTAAGAAACTGGATGAATGTTGGTGTTTGTATTTTCTTGCAACTGAATGATGTAATAAAGAGAAATCCAAATGCAAAATAGTTCTGTCGATGAAGGAAATGAGTGTATGTTTGTGCTTTATATGGTAGGTTTCTAAAAATGTTATCCCTAGTCCCGTTCCACAAAACGGGGTCATCGAAAGTGGGCGTACCTCTACGCAGCGCATTTATATCAGAGATTATGAATTGATGTACGAGTAGTAATTACAGAAAAAGTGAATTTTATTATCTCGTTGAAAAAATAAATAGAAATAGTAGAATGAAAATGACCTCGATAGAGAAGAGAGATAGCAGTAGTACAATGAAAATGATGAGGTCAAGTTTAATGAAATTAAGAGAGAGAGAGAGAGAGAGAGAGAGAGAGAGACTGGATAAGAATTAATGAAACTGTTGATAAAACATATTGATGTGTGTAAACATAGGGAAAAATGCAGAGTTAAATCACAGGCCATTGAAATTCTATGATTGTAGTAAGTTAATGTCAGAGAATCCCGAAAGGGGAAGTATATAAATCTGTATTTGATTTTTTTCCCCCCTTTTTTCTTGCATATCTGGCATTTTGATTTACTAGAGTGATATAATTTCAATGGCCTGTGCTGAAATAATTGTTTGATTTATTTTGGAAAACTAATTATTGCAATTAACTCCTGGTTTATTTTTTCTTTTCTTAGATTTTCACAACTACAGTTGTCTGTTCTAGACACTTTAAGCAACGGGACTATAGATGGACACCCAACAGACGTTGCTTAAAACCTGATGCTATTCCATCAATCTTTACTTGGACAACTGAAGGGAAAGTAAGAAAACCACCTGCACAGAAACAACCACTTGCAAAGAAGGTGGACAAAAACATTTTGGAAGAAGTCGAGATTCCATGTGTTGATATTTACAATGAGTCTCATGAGCCAATACCTAAAAACCCATCACCAGTGACATCAGATGAGTAAGTATCAGCTGTTTTCAGAGTACATTTTGTATCTGTGCATGTTGAATATAATCTTAATATTTTAAAACTGCACCTTGAATGCATACATACTGCTTTGGAGCCTTATTACAAAGTCTGTTAAGCAGTACTTGAATTTTAATTGTACTTGAATTTTAATTATGATTAAAGTGGCAGTTTGCCTTGCAATATTCTGTTGCTGCTAACCCCTCCGATTCCAAGCCATTCTTCATAACAGCAGTGGTCACATGTCTGGTGCTTCTTAAACGTTCGGCTAACTTCTCACCATCTGCATATGAAACATTTGTATGAGAGAGAGACATTTTTTGAACATAGGCAACTTTATCTTGCCTACAGCATGTGTTGCACAAGCCAAAACAGATGCATTATGATATTTATAATATCCTTCTACTGCACATACCTACAAGTACAGTCGTGTACCTACATCGGGCATCAACTATAGTTTGAAGTTGTATGAAGCTCCACATCATGACCAGATGTGCAAAACAGTGAAGTTATTATTTATTTGTTGAAATGTAAACCCATTGTAATGCGTAATAATCTGTAGATTTCCAACTTGTGATGTTAACAAAATATGTGTTGAACGTTTCGGTTTACTACATTTTTGTACATGAACATTAATGTCAGTTGTCGCCAGTTTTGTAACTGCATGTACTAGGACACTTTGAATATGATATGATCATAATTATATCAATAAAACAATAAAAAAAAATAAGCTTCACCTTTTCTGCGTTTTGCAGTTTCTCCAGCATTTTATGCCGTTATCCTGTCGTTTCTGATACTGTGCCATGTAGGCTCTCTGGACTGAAACCTGGTGTTTTTCTCAATTTCCCAGCTCTCTGTTTCACTTACTGTCAGAGTGTCAAACTGTACTGTTTGATTCTCAGTCAACACTGTCGCAACATTAATTGTCATCACATTACTACTGGGTAATTCTATAAATGTGTCCATGTCAATTAGATTTAGTATATAGTCACTGCACATTTTTGCTGGTAGCTCAAAATGCTTCCCTTCACAAATTTTCCATAAAGTGTTAAAACCTGTTGATAATCGGAACCACTGAACACTGGGGGAAATAACATGTTAAAATCCTTAAGTTTTTCCGCGAGCTCACTTGCATTAAACTGGGCATCTTCTGGAATAGGGTTGTATATTGTGGATTTAATACCCTTTGTAGCTCGATGGGGATTGCTATGGTCATAGTCCTGTACAACTATATCGTCCACTTTTGATCCTCTCAATTTCTCTCCCCTAGGTTGATGCCAAGTCTGAGGTAATGATGTTTTAGCTGTGTCAGCTGGAATTAACCTCATTTTCCTGCTTTTATAGTAAGCCAGCTGGTACAGAAGAGCTGTTACATGTCCGCATGCACCACTCTGCCCAATTGTGCACGAGCATGTTGACGAGAATACCTTTTCTGCAGAAATGACAACCTATAATATAAACAAATAGAAACACACTCACTTTGTAATTGTAAAATATGTATGCCCATAGTGCTGAATTATCCCATTTGAACAGGAGAAGGGAAACATTAAAAATCATAACAGTTGAAACTTTTATGAAATAAATCTAATTGCTTATTGAAATATGCATACAAACATAACTTTATTATAAATAAATTGTATTTCTCTGTCACAGGATTTTTATGTAGTCATGATCACGTGCTGTAACATGCAGCACAAGCCTAAACTAATATGTGATGCTTGATGCTTGTTACAGAAATAAAGCTGATTAGATTCAGGAATGAAATGTAAATGAATATGATGACATGTTTACCTCAACAACATGTGGTGACTAGTTCTTCTTTTGTGATCTAAAACACCGTCCCTTGATAAGGCATTCATTTCCATTTTTATATACTTAAAATTAAAGAGAAAATTATTTTAATAAACAGATTAACAGAATATCCCATACATAAAATGACAAAATTTTATATTGCTTAGACACGATTCTTCCCTATTATGTTTACTTTATCTAATGTCTGCATTTACATATTGGGTCTTAAAATTCATCCATCTACCAACACCAATATTAATTATAATCAATGAAGTTCACATAAATAAGGGAATGAATGGCTTTCAAACAGCTTTGAACAAATAATCATGTTGTTTTGTGGGTAAATATATAACTGCCAGTCTGTGATTGAAAGAAAAAAAAAATGTGTTCGTATGAATAAAATCGTATATCCATATTGTCAGTTGTCAAATGATTCAATAAAGAAAAAATGTCATTTCAAGGGAAAATCCCTGTCCCTCCCACCCCCAGGCATTAACAGCAGCAATCACCATAACAACAACCAGGTTGTGCACTTCTGATACAAATAAAATGCAAGCATACCGACATGTACCCAAAGTATTTAAAGCACACCACAAAAGTCTCTACTGGTTTGGTGGGCGTGGTTGGTTAAAAGGGCAGTTGGTGGTGCTATGCACATTTTGTAAATTTTTTTTTTCTGACAGCGTATTTTGACCACAGTATTGATTGATCATATCTGTACATTTAAACCATATCTAATCAGAAACAAAATTCATGCTGGTTTCTTTCTCTATCGTTGACTTGTATTTTGTGTGCTGTAGAGAAGAAGGAAACTCAACGGAAATATACTTGCGTTTAAGAGAATTTACATATCCCTCACTGTAATACTTGAATCCTTTTGTCATCTATTCCTTCCCTGAACTGCTGGAGACATCTGTGATGAAATTCTCAACGAATGCAAAAGAAATATCTGGCAAACAGCTCAGATCGTTATTAGATATACAGTAGGACGCCATATTATTTGTCGATATGCCTAGCTTAGCCTCGTTTTTGCGATACATTAATATTCATGAGGATCTCATTAAGAATAGTCTATAATCCAAGATTTAAGCGGGAATATACTAACCATAGTTTCATTCACGTCCGCGCAAAATAAAATTTCTATCCCTTTTTCACAACAAGATCAAGACAACTTACAACCCATAGCTAACCTTACTACCAGCTAATAACATTGGAGTGCTAAGGCACGTGCAATTAACACGAGACAAGTAGCACAAGAACTAAATACTAATAAACCAAGGCACTAAGTTGCAACCAGAAACAACCACCCAAATTATAATACGAATTAGATTACAATGTGCTACGGCATACAGTACAACTCCATATATACATACAACAAAACGCAGCACATACACACACCAAACAAAAACACAAGCACTTAGAATAGGATTAATTTTAGTTTCGATTTTTGGCTAACAACATTTTGCAAATCCTTATATAGGAATAGATAAGGAACAATAACTTTTGAATCTGATCTAGACAGTGCTTTCTTTACATATACAAGAAGCGCATATCCAACACAACACGCACTGAACTACACCACCTAAGGACTAAATGACTTCGGCAGAGTAATAAATAAAACGTGTCGTCCGACTTGCCTTTCTTCACTGGAAGCTTCCTCAAAGATACGTCACTGTCAGATAATTCCAGTTTTCTTTAGGTCGGGAGTCGTTTCAGGAACACGACCGGGTTCATATTGCACTTCGTTAAAACTTAAACTTGTATCCTTTATTTTGTAGTCGTACTTTTGTTTTTATTTTGAAGGGTTTATTTTGCACGGGATATGGAGTATATACAATGGTTTATGTCTATTTTTACAAATTAACATTTATTGGGTACTATATAACCAGCATTGTATTACAGGGTCTTTGAATCCGTACACCCAAATAGAAACCGTCCATTTAGGTCTCAGTGGCCTGTGTGGGTGGCCTGTCTGTTATTTTTTCTTTCAAGTGAGCGGTTCTCAAAAAGCTTGGAAGATATTGCTTTGATTTATAGCAACCGCCTCTCTATTATTGCTATCGCTATCGTCGGACGACGTAGAACCTTTCTTTTTCCTGGCGTATTCTGTCACTGTGACAGTTGGGTCTTCTGCGTGAAAAGAGGTTTCTATGAACGTAATCTCTTACGTCTGGCATTGGATTCAGATTTGGTAACCTGGTGAAAAAACCATCTACCCTGGCTCCAGGTCGTCCTTCGAACCTGAAAGTCATATCTCTGGGTTGGTGGCACGAACGTGGCAAGACTGAAGACGGGCTACAATACTGTGTCCACAAACGAATAGATGCATGTTGACCCTATTACAGATCACAAACGAATGAAACTGTATACTTCATTCATTGTTTGGATTATAGTCGTATATCGCCCTATGGCATGCGCGACTCGTTATTTGTACACCTTTATGAACTTCTTAATTGATGCGATTAACTGCTATTAACACACTGCCACCTAAACAGGCGACCGGGAGCAATGGCGCCAGAAAGGTTCCCCTTCTTATTGCAAGGCTGCTATCAAATACACGTTAGGATAATTGCATTTGGTTCAGATTTGTGCCCAGTTTCCTATTTTTGTGGGGCGGTCCCTAACTTAATGCCAAACATGTGAAAAATCACATCCGGGTTGAATATTCCCGAATTGTGAATTTACCTACTGTTAAGTTACATTGTTTTCGTGTGCTATGCGTACTTGTATTTTCCAAAAGAAATTTGTCCAATCGGTTTGGCTTGTAGTCATAAAATTTTTGTGACCTCCAGTAGGGTCGCGAGTTCATTAGTTTGTTCAGCAGCTTGCCAGTCATGATCTTTTCAGGGCCAGAGATTTCGCCTAAAGAGGGCTTTCGGCGGCCCGAATGAAAGCGCTATGTAGGGATTGTTTTCACAATTTATGTAGGCAGACTGTATTGCTTGTTCCTGATATCTTTGTTGGCTCTGTCCTCCGAGCTCGTTGACTCTGCATATTTTTCTTAAGGAAATTGGTGGAGGTTGTGGATATCCGTGAGCTTTTCTGCCAACCTTATCAATCCCGTAATTGAGTAGTGGGTGTAGGTGTCCCAATAATATGTCTGCAGAATGTGGACTCCAAACCGCTACTGGGAGGATAGAGGCCGCCGTGTTTTTAGGGACAGCCAGGCGATGTCCTTCACTGCACTGACAAAGTGGCTAGCCTTTTTGTCTTCTAAAGCTTCCTGTAGCCCGATCTCTATCAGTTATGCCCACCCATCCGCGAAGGTTTGGCAAAACCATGCCGTTTTAGGAAGGAAGGAATTCGTTTTGCTCTTAGAATGTTAACCACAACAATAAACCCGCGATGAGACTTGAAATAAAAAATTCCGGACCTACTTACCCGCAGCGCCACATAAAAATAGCGATTGGGAAGACATCCGGCCGATGTTCTTCATTTTCAAGAAGATACGAGATGGCTTAAACTCTTAGCAGAGGAGATTGTCTTGTCTTTGATTTCAGAGATTTCTTTCTGGATAATAAAGAATTTGGTTTATTATATAATGTCGTACCCTTGTCGATGGATATAAATAAATGTCTAGCTGTATTGATATCAAATTTATCCATAAGGGAAAAGGTCCTCCCCCCCACCTCTGAAGCACCTGTAACACACTGGTGAAAGATCAACCACTTTTTCGAGCACAGGGGATCGTAGAACAATATTCTTGTTCATACCGAAATTTAGCGTGATTGATCCTTCCATCCTTCCCCCGTTTGCCATAGCTGATTCTTTTCAAGAATATCTTGCGTTTGAAAATTAACCAGTAACTGCCTCCAACCGCACGATCCCTTTGGGTATATGTCCAGTGTAACAGTGCTAGCTTCGACAAGGACACAACAGATATAACTTGTGACCTAATTATTTTCTTTCAAAAGAAGTCTATTAATGCAATAACATAGTTATCGAAACGTAATTAGTACGCGCAGTGTCCCTCCGCAGTAGCACTTGCTTTGTGCACGACGATGCTCAACAGTTATGCTTAACTGTACACAACCCCAATAGAAGTTCCTATCCGCCGCATTTGACATTTGCAACCAGATTCATACTACGGGCATGACTACATTTAGCCACATGCGTCGGAGTAACAATACTTCAGTTATTTTTGTTGACTGTGTAGCACCAACTGTAGGTTTTACCATGACAATTTCCGCACCTTTTTCTCGGCCTACTTGCTTTTAGCAGCGGTATTGTTGTCACTGTCCTCGTATATGTCATACAGTCGGAAAGAATATTCATCCAAGACGAATTCATGTGTGAATCCAGTGCGAGTGAAGAAGAAGTACTAGTCCAGGAAGGGGTACACTGTAGGTCAGTATGTTTCGGAGTTGGATCTAGAACGGAAAATTGATCAATTAATCGATCCTTAGTTTTTCGCCTTTTTTATAATGAAAGTTAAATGTAGTTAACCTGCACAAGGGCATGTAAACTGCATGTCATTCTTTTTTTTTTTGTTTCTCAAGTCACAGGATGTGATCGGTTCTATTGCTCTCATATCCGATAAAGTTTACCTTTTGTGTAGTGGCATCAACGTGACGGTTAGTCTGTGTAGCACCAACTGTAGGCTGTACCTTGTTAATATTCACATATTTGGTCGGCCTACACATGGCATTACTAGCGGCATATCTGTCGTCAGATGCATCTCGAAGATTGTGATACAGTAAGGAAGACTGATCATCGGCGTTATGATTGTGGGTAAAAAAGAATTCATGTGTGAATGCAGTGCGAGTGAAAAGTACTAGGCGGGGAAGTAGTCGTATTTCATGATACTTTGGAGGTAAATCTAGAAGAAAAGTTGATCAATGAATGTCCAATGTCCCCACGTTTTGATACAAGGAAAAGAAAATATAGTTTACTTGCCTAGGATTATGGAAACCGAACTCTGGCGTCAGCGTATGTGTCCGTTTATATTGCTATCTTGTGTTCTCTAAAATTTAACTTTCGGGTAGTGACATCCATGAGACAGGTAGTGTGTAGTCTGTGGGACGTATCTTGATAACATCAGCACTTTAGGTCGGCCGACAGCGCTGGGGAAAAATGTGAATTTTGAGGGTGTCTGTATAGAGAAGGACTGTACATGCTTCTCACATTTCCATTCTGCGTAAGAGTAGAAACTTTATGATACCTTCTCATAATGTAAAAGAAAAGAGAAAGAGGCAAACAGTGTTGCAAAGAATTATATAGATGCTTATTAAAGTTTATTAAAATCTGTTTCATTGTGACAGGATTCATTGACTGTGCACAAAAGGAGCTTGGTATGACCAAAGTCAGATATCTACTCCATCTTGTATCTTCACGTGATCATTTGGCCATTTGTGTTTTCCAGCAACATACCAACTATCTTGATAAACATTAAAGAGCACATAGGCTAAAGTTTGAATTAGTCTAAATAACTGCAGCATGTACAGGAATACATCAGAGCTGAAGAATTAGTGTAAATGATTTGAAGTAAAAAGCTAAAATAGATTGCTTTTCAAAGTGGTTGAAAAATCGAATCTTTTAACATGTGCGAGATGTGGAGGAAGATCAATTTTGGATCTTGGAAGGGTTTTTCGACCTGCACCTGAATCTTGGATATTTTTTTTACAGAATATGAATCGAAAGAATTTCAATTGGAAATTTTGTTTAGCAAATATGTACCTAAACATTAATTCATGAATAATAAACTGAAATGAAGGAAAGAAATGCAAGAATGAAAGTGATCCAATGTTCAATAACATGCATCTAACTGTAATTAACGCAACAATCGTTTGCTTTAAAGACCTTTCTCTTGATCTCCCAATCCATTCATATATTAAAATTGCAAGTAGAAGTAAAAATATTCTTGGGTGATTTTGATAAGCAGATGATTTAATGCACTGAATGACACTATAAAATTGTTCACATACGTCAGGTATTTTTGTAATCGCATATATTCTAAAGAGACTAATATCACATCGTAGAGAAATGCTTTCTATACAGTATGCTCTCAAATTAAGATCAAACTCTCTGAACCCTGATTTTTCGGCTGTTTTTCAACCCAAGTACAAAACCTTGTACGAAAATAAACCAAACGCCATACCTACTCATGAACTCCTCTTCCAATTTAAAAACTACACAAGAATTTATACTGATGGATCAAAAGATGAGGAAAAGGCTGCTGCAGCCTTCGTTAGTGGAAAACGCACAACAAAAGTTGGCTTGCCAAATGGTGCATCAATTGTTTTCAGCCGAAATCAGAGCAATAGACGTTGCTCCGCAGTGTATCGAAAACAAACGTATTTTAAACAGCATCGTCTTCCCTGACTCACAATCAGTACTTCATTCCCTACACAACAGAGAAGTAGAGAACCCATTATTAACCAATATTCTCGTGAAAAATACTGAGCTGAGTACCAAGCATCAATATAGTATACTGTTGGTTACCCAGCCATATAGGTATTAAAGGTAATGAAAAAGCAGATCGCGCTGCTAAAATGGCCCTATCCCTAGAACTATCTGATTTTAAAATACCATATACTGATTTTAAACCTAGTATCAAAGAGTCTTTACGTCAGGAGCGGCAGGCATCATGGAATGATGCAGTGAATAACAAACTTCATACCATCAAGCCAACCCTAGGAAAATGGACTCCTTACAGAACCATCCGTAGGGAGGAGGTAGTCATTGCAAGAATTCGAATTGGTCATACTTATATAACCCACTTCCATATACTAAAAGAAGATCCACAAGAATGCATGTCTTGCAGTGAACCATTCACTGTTAAGCACGTTATGATGGAATGTTTGGACCTCCAACCTACACGCGATCAGTACAACAATGTGCATGACACGAAGGAACTTTATGATACAATAAATGTGACTTGTATTCTAGATTTCCTGAAAAAGTAAACATCTATATCAAGCTATAGCTTTTATGCTATCACCTGGAGCAGTTTTATGTAATATTTGTACAGTCCCTTATTTTACATACCTTTTCATCTGTCTTCTTTAACATATACCATTTACATCCACCGTTGATAGGGAAGCTTTTTTTTTTTATTACCGCTACCTTCTTATCGTTTTACCTTCAACTCTTTAGTTTTATATCGCTCGTTGATACGAAACCTTTTACCACTTTTAAATGATCCTAGATATAGCCTTTTGTATGACGCTAAATAGCCTAATAGTGCTGGTGCGCTGTAAAATTGCAATCAATCAATCAATCTGAACTCTGCTTATTCGGCTGTTTTTCAACCCATGTACAAAACCTTATAGGAAAATAAACCAAACTTCATACCTTCCTTTGGCATTAGAATATCATCCAGCTTTGAGAGTATAAAAATAGATCTTTCTAAAATTCAGAAAAGACCCCTCTCCGAAACAGCACCCTGGCTATTTAAGCAACGAAAAGTACTTTTTACGCTAAATGATGAAAAAAAAACTGAGACAAACCCTTTTTTCTTCCACAATTCTTAGCATGAACTCCTGACCGAATTTAAAAACTACACAAGAATTTATACTGAAAGTAAACTAGCAGAAAAAATAGTATTACAAAAATAAAGAAAAGTTAATAAAATGAAAGGTTAATTCTCATAAATATGCATTCTCCAATATATCAAATGCTATATTAAAAAATTTTGATCCGTAGTTCTTTCGTATAGTTTATCCGGGATGTATAAGTATTAAGAACGTTTACGTGCGGTTCATGACTTTAATGTAGATGTCACAGCGATCGTCAAAAGTGAATGATTTTTACACGTTATAGAATGATACGTTGCTTACTTAATATTGATTACAAAATAGTCGGTAAAATACTTGCAAATAGAGTAGAAAAAACACTAAGTGTGAAAGAATAAACAAAAAACAAACGTGTGGAGAAAAAGGAAGAAATATTCAAAACAATGTTCTCTCCATTAAAATCAGGATCGATTATATGAACTCTAAACACATAGTTGGAGCACTTATACTCATAGATGAATGAAAGGCTTTTGATCGAATTGAACATAATTATATTCTACAACTTTTGAACAAATTTGGCTTCGGAAAAAAATTCCAGCAATGGGTGAAGACCCTATACACAAATATTAAATCTATGGTACAGGTTAAGGGAGCAAAGACTAAGCCCTTCCCAGTAAAAAAATCAGTGAGACAGGGTTGCCCCCTATCCATGCTTTTGTATGTAATAGGGATAGAGGCCCTGAGAAATGCCATTCAAAACGATGAAAACATTAATGGAATTAAAATACCCAACATGATAGAAGAGTGTAAAACTTTCCAACATGCAGATGATTGCACGCACTTCATAACGACACAACAATACACCGATAAAGTTTCAATGTGCGCATGCGTACACTTTAGAGTTACGGAAGAGTTGTTCTTGAATTACGAGTAAAACAAATGGCGTTAACGTGTGCTGTGAAGCTTTTACTGTAGGAAGTCAAGTCATATTTGAGTAGGCAAGGAAAAAAATGATAAAAATGTTTGTGTTTCCAGCTGGCTTAATTTCCCAGTTTCTCATTGCCGACTCTCGACTTTTTCCCCCAATGGTATAAAATTTTTTTAAAAAAAAAATTGCATTGCTGAAATCGATTTGAGTATCTAATTGAGCCGGTTTTTGCCTAGTATATTGATGTGCTGGAAATATGATTTGCTCTATATATAATGTTTATAAAAAAATAAATAAAACAATAACGCCAAACCTAATTTTAAAACCAGGGAAATAGGAAACGCATCTTTATGATTTATACGTTCACGTTATAAGGACAGATGACTGCCTATACATATTGCAAAATATAAACAATGCCTAATAATGCATAATTACATATTTGCAAGGTTTGAATTACATATTTGTTGCACATATATGTCACATATAAACAGGCATAAAACTGCTTCGTACAGACTTTAATGTCAATGACATGCTTCTGCACTTCATTAATGCACAAACACCATTTGTGATAGTGAGACAAAAAAAGTCATTGACCAATCAAAAAGAGGCGGGGGTAAAAATAGTGTGACATAAAAATAAAACTATGGCACAACACCTTCCTAAAATGGCTTGTGTGAAACAGTGCCAGTAGTATAGTGGGGTAGTATACGGACAATGGGAAGTAGCATTACGTGACCCCAATATCGAATGTACGGACAAGATTTATACGGACAAAAAATTACCCTGGTGTAGTATACGGACAATGGGAATTTTGTACAGCGAATAGCACACCCTGGGCCTTTATACGGATAATGGGAATTTTGTATAGGGACAAGAGGATTGGAACAGGTAGGGTGACGTCACGGTACTGGACACTTGCAACAATGTCGCAAGTACCGTGACGTCATGCCACCTGTTTCATTTCTATACAAAGTGTGATGCATTCGCGTTGGTGTCAGTGAATAGAGTATGTTTTAAAATTTTTTAGGCAAGAAAAAATAAATCTTTTCGAGGAAGTGGAGTGGCCCTGAAAAGGGCCGTTGTTTGTTATGTAAACACCATTCCGGTAACATAGAGGGCATCCCACTGATCTTCTTCTCTTCTTAAACTTCGTCTAACTTCTGGAACGTAGATGAGGACTCGCTTCAGACAGCCTTGTCTTTCCACATAGGTCCTTCTTTTCCAAACGCTTGTCTCGGTGATCATAACGATTCTCCATGTGATCTCACATACATAGGTAAGTCCGTACGGAACAGCATCGACGATACGTGGGTAGACGATTCAACGTTGGTCCACATCTTTGTGACGAGAACAGGTGAAGGGAATGAAGTGAACCGCATTTATTTATAGTGGAAGAGCGGATCGAAACGCATTGAAATTGTTCACCAATTCAAACACGCGTTACAAAATTCAGTCACTACGCGGAGTCTTGTCTTTCAATCCGAAGAGAGTTACCTGTGACGTCACATTCCCTATATAGGTGCGCTAGCGTCTGCATGCAGTGAATCGATACGATATTGTTTTGTGAAACATGACGGAAACTAAGAAGACAATGAAGTGGGGTGAACCGGCTTTGGAGACGAGAAGCGATAGCATAGCAGTGGCTACCAAAGTCAACACAGGACTACTACCAGAAGAGGTTGATTTCAGGTTGTAGTGTGGTTGAGATGGTTGATCATGGATTTCTTTGCGATGACAGCAATTCCACCTCCGCGAGAGTGGCGGGGAAACGACTTGATGCAGTAACCGGTGGGTGTTAGATCCGCGCACTTGGGTTCATCGCCTGATGTTTTTAGCCATGTTTCTGTCAGGAAAATGACGTCGATATTTTGATTGTTGATAAAATTAAGTATTTCTGTGCGCTTTTCCGGTGGTCCTAGAGATTGGGCATTGAATAATGCGATGCGCAGTGGTATTTCTTGGTTTCTTGAATAGTTGACACAAAAGTTGACGATTTAATAGGGATTTGAATTAGGTTGTCTAAATTAACGCCCGAATATTTGAATATTTAAATTTCTGTGCCGGAAAGGACGAAAAGGAGATAACTGGAATTCTTCCTGTTCTATAAAGTGGGATGGCATATGGACAAACTGGTCCAAAATAAAATAAAAAAAAAAAAAATCTAAAATGTTGGCATATTTACACGACGCATGGTGGACAAGTCAAAAAGGCTACCATAGAAAGTCATAAAAGAAATACATCCATGTCCAATATGTAAAGAACAAACGGATACCAAAAAGCGCATAATCTTACAATGTAAAAAACTAGAGACAGAGAGAAAAGAAATAAAAAGAAAAATAACCGACAAATTAGGATACTTTGAAGAAAAGCAACTCTTTTATACAAATTAAATAAATGATCCAAACCTCTATAGAGAAGTAACTAACCTCATACTAGAAGAAAACACATCTGGATAACAGAAAATAACTAAGAATCCTAAAATACCCTTATAGGACACCGGAAAAGCCATCTCTGAGATGAGCTATCTCAAGAGCCCCGGTGAATCCCTCTCTTCCAACTTTCCCCAAAATCCGGAAAAGCCACCAATGTGAGCTAGTTAAAGAACACCGGAAAACACCCTACTATTATTTTATCCGGGAAAAGCCATTACTGAAATGAGCTAGCTAAAAGAGCACCGGATACCCATTCCAATCCCAATCTATAACCGCTTGGATAACACTGGTATAGTTACCCTGATCACTTTCACACACACACCCCAAAACACGACAACACAACTTCTTGATACACAAATGACTTTTTTAAATCTTCTTACTGAAATAAAACATTTTTCTCTTGCTTATCGTGTTATTTACCCCTTAACCAGGTAAGTGCCAAGGCACAAACCTACCAAAACTCTTCACCACAACTCGTATAATAGCAAATGGTCATACAACTCTTCTAAATTTCTTTTTAAGAACTTTCTTTACTAATTTCATGATATAGAATATACCGCGTACAACAAAATTTCAACCTTTATATGTAACCAACAGCCTCAGCAACATGATGTAAAATTCGGGTTAGCAACCACAGATTTCCCTCTTCGGTCAAGTGTACACCATCCAATGACAGATAGACTCCAAGGAAGCCACGAAAATTGCAAGACAAAAAAAACTAAACAAAACGCCACTATAATTGCAACACAAAAACCCCCACTGCCTCCGAGAAGGCAAACACACGAGACGATTCTAGATTAACTCGCCGGGCAAACCGGGTAGAATGATTCCGACCCATCCCACGTGGATCAGAGCGGGGCAGCATAGAGCCAATGCAAACACATAACACGCCAGACTGAATGAAAGCGTCGGCCAGACGGATCAAACGGTTGACAATTTGATGAGGGATGGAAGTCCCAATATCATTTTCTCCCAGCACTAGGAAAACCACATGAGGCAATGGACTCAAATTTGGCATCAACTCTAAAAAATGAATAACATGGGCTCCAGAATGGCCCTCAAATCTTATACTCCAATCTAATGGCATCCCACACAATACAGGCAATCCAGGATTTCGTCCCAAACGGGCGACAATGCTATGATCACACACCAATTGACTTGACAAGATCGTTACAGCAACTGACAATAGACCATTCTTAGAATGTATTCATGTGACCCTGGGTCAATGAATCCAAAACGAGGCTAAGCTAGGCACCAGCTTCATTTTACCTTGCAACCATGGCCGCTTCAATTGATACTGGCAAGGGAAAAAATCGTGACGAATATTGTTGTGTTCCGTTGTGCAATGGCAATGCGAGAATTGACATAGATTTAAGCATCCACCATATTCCATCAGTGAAAAAAATGGAGCTTCGTAGAAAATGGATTGTTGCAATGCGTCGAGATGAGGGGCCGAATTTTAAGGTAAGAAACTGGATGAATGTTGGTGTTTGTATTTTCTTGCAACTGAATGATGTAATAAAGAGAAATCCAAATGCAAAATAGTTCTGTCGATGAAGCAAATGAGTGTATGTTTGTGCTTTATATGGTAGGTTTCTAAAAATGTTACCCCTAGTCCCGTTCCACAAAACGGGGTCATCGAAAAGTGGGCGTACCTCTACGCAGCGCATTTATATCAGAGATTATGAATTGATGTACGAGTAGTAATTACAGAAAAAGTGAATTTTATTATCTCGTTGAAAAAATAAATAGAAATAGTAGAATGAAAATGACCTCGATAGAGAAGAGAGATAGCACTAGTACAATGAAAATGATGAGGTCAAGTTTAATGAAATTAAGAGAGAGAGAGAGAGACTGGATAAGAATTAATGAAACTGTTGATAAAACATATTGATGTGTGTAAACATAGGGAAAAATGCAGAGTTAAATCACAGGCCATTGAAATTCTATGATTGTAGTAAGTTAATGTCAGAGAATCCCAAAAGGGGAAGCATATAAATCTGTATTTGATTTTTTTTCCCCCTTTTTTCTTGCATATCTGGCATTTTGATTTACTAGAGTGATATAATTTCAATGGCCTGTGCTGAAATAATTGTTTGATTTATTTTGGAAAACTAATTATTGCAATTAACTCCTGGTTTATTTTTTCTTTTCTTAGATTTTCACAACTACAGTTGTCTGTTCTAGACACTTTAAGCAACGGGACTATAGATGGGCACCCAACAGACGTTGCTTAAAACCTGATGCTATTCCATCAATCTTTACTTGGACAACTGAAGGGAAAGTAAGAAAACCACCTGCACAGAAACAACCACTTGCAAAGAAGGTGGACAAAAACATTTTGGAAGAAGTCGAGATTCCATGTGTTGATATTTACAATGAGTCTCATTAGGGCTGTCAAAAATTACGAACAACCAACCCGGGTACCCGTTGCGAAATTTAACGGGTACCCGGGTAACCGTTAGCACATGAATGACATGTACAACCGTAGACCAACTAATTGTTATCCCCATTTCTTTAATATTTTGTATGGCGATAGAGGCTAACTGTGTAATGCACTACTCGGTCTGATGCGTCCACACCGATGTGAATGATCTGACCGCACGCTATTAATTAATAAATTTATTTAGAATGACCTTTGTATACAGATGGTAGGTATATTCCAACTTT
Organism: Megalonaias nervosa; assembly: GCA_016617855.1. Taxonomy (NCBI): domain Eukaryota; kingdom Metazoa; phylum Mollusca; class Bivalvia; order Unionida; family Unionidae; genus Megalonaias; species Megalonaias nervosa. The sequence continues at coordinate 59,231 of JAECUM010012202.1, forward strand.
TAATGATCACTGTGATCAGCCGCTTTAAATCGTTTAGAACACTCACCTTTTTTTAAAGTATAAGTCCTTGTTAGAACAGACCACGTTTATTCATCGGCTTTTGACCGCAGATTTGAATTACCCACGCATGCGTGTAAAGCAGCTTTACCACATGTCAAGAGTAATGCGTTAAAACCGTCTTTGTGAGTGTGTGACTGTGTGTGTGTGAGAGTGAGGAGACCACAAACTGAATTCACTACACAATAGTAATAATTCAAACTAGATAATATAATGTTTGTAAATGTTTTTATTTTTATGACAATAACAAATGGGGTTATTATGCCCCAGTTATACCACGTGACCACGCAGTCGCAGAAGTGTTATTATTTTGGAATTATCGGTATATGTATGATGGCTAACTTTCAAAATTAGCAGAGCTAGTCAACTAGAAAAACAACAAGCTGCTCAAAGATTACTTTGAGGCATTACGAAGATTTCAAGGTGTCTAGGTGATAATTGTTCATAATATAAATTGTGGGATTTCTTTGACATGTGTGTTCGGAAATCAAAGGTATACATCTGGATTTCATTAAAAGAGCACGCAATGTACTGATCATTTAGCACCCACATTCAATAGTTATCGTCTACAAAGAGGTTTATTACCTGTAGAACAATGCTATGTTTTAACCTTGGTATATAATGCCTCGGGGATAACGGTTTGTCCTGTTGCACAATGCCAATGAATTTTATTAATCCAAACAGACGCTCTGATGTATTGTTTATTTATATTAAGCATGGGTCTGGTTTCTAATTAACGCCATAGCTGTCACACCTGTTTGAAGTGGTTGGCGAGTGTGGCGATTTTATTTTTTTTTACGGGTACCCGCGTTTACGTTTCAATACACGGTTTTTTCAATACGGTCAGGTATCTGTGCATGTTGAATATAATCTTAATATTTTAAAACTGCACCTTGAATGCATACATACTGCTTTGGAGCCTTATTACAAAGTCTGTTGAGCAGTACTTGAATTTTAATTGTACTTGAATTTTAATTGTGATTAAAGTGGCAGTTTGCCTTGCAATATTCTGTTGCTGCTAACCCCTCCGATTCCAAGCCATTCTTCATAACAGCAGTGGTCACATGTCTGGTGCTTCTTAAACGTTCGGCTAACTTCTCACCATCTGCATATGAAACATTTGTATGAGAGAGACATTTTTTGAACATAGGCAACTTTATCTTGCCTACAGCATGTGTTGCACAAGCCAAAACAGATGCATTATGATATTTATAATATCCTTCTACTGCACATACCTACAAGTACAGTCGTGTACCTACATCGGGCATCAACTATAGTTTGAAGTTGTATGAAGCTCCACATCATGACCAGATGTGCAAAACAGTGAAGTTATTATTTATTTGTTGAAATGTAAACCCATTGTAATGCGTAATAATCTGTAGATTTCCAACTTGTGATGTTAACAAAATATGTGTTGAACGTTTCGGTTTACTACATTTTTGTACATGAACATTAATGTCAGTTGTCGCCAGTTTTGTAACTGCATGTACTAGGACACTTTGAATATGATATGATCATAATTATATCAATAAAACAATAAAAAAAAATAAGCTTCACCTTTTCTGCGTTTTGCAGTTTCTCCAGCATTTTATGCCGTTATCCTGTCGTTTCTGATACTGTGCCATGTAGGCTCTCTGGACTGAAACCTGGTGTTTTTCTCAATTTCCCAGCTCTCTGTTTCACTTACTGTCAGAGTGTCAAACTGTACTGTTTGATTCTCAGTCAACACTGTCGCAACATTAATTGTCATCACATTACTACTGGGTAATTCTATAAATGTGTCCATGTCAATTAGATTTAGTATATAGTCACTGCACATTTTTGCTGGTAGCTCAAAATGCTTCCCTTCACAAATTTTCCATAAAGTGTTAAAACCTGTTGATAATCGGAACCACTGAACACTGGGGGAAATAACATGTTAAAATCCTTAAGTTTTTCCGCGAGCTCACTTGCATTAAACTGGGCATCTTCTGGAATAGGGTTGTATATTGTGGATTTAATACCCTTTGTAGCTCGATGGGGATTGCTATGGTCATAGTCCTGTACAACTATATCGTCCACTTTTGATCCTCTCAATTTCTCTCCCCTAGGTTGATGCCAAGTCTGAGGTAATGATGTTTTAGCTGTGTCAGCTGGAATTAACCTCATTTTCCTGCTTTTATAGTAAGCCAGCTGGTACAGAAGAGCTGTTACATGTCCGCATGCACCACTCTGCCCAATTGTGCACGAGCATGTTGACGAGAATACCTTTTCTGCAGAAATGACAACCTATAATATAAACAAATAGAAACACACTCACTTTGTAATTGTAAAATATGTATGCCCATAGTGCTGAATTATCCCATTTGAACAGGAGAAGGGAAACATTAAAAATCATAACAGTTGAAACTTTTATGAAATAAATCTAATTGCTTATTGAAATATGCATACAAACATAACTTTATTATAAATAAATTGTATTTCTCTGTCACAGGATTTTTATGTAGTCATGATCACGTGCTGTAACATGCAGCACAAGCCTAAACTAATATGTGATGCTTGATGCCTGTTACAGAAATAAAGCTGATTAGATTCAGGAATGAAATGTAAATGAATATGACATGTTTACCTCAACAACATGTGGTGACTAGTTCTTCTTTTGTGCTCTAAAACACCGTCCCTTGATAAGGCATTCATTTCCATTTTTATATACTTAAAATTAAAGAGAAAATTATTTTAATAGATTAACAGAATATCCCATACATAAAATGACAAAATTTTATATTGCTTAGACACGGTTCTTCCCTATTATGTTTACTTTATCTAATGTCTGCATTTACATATTGGGTCTTAAAATTCATCCATCTACCAACACCAATATTAATTATAATCAATGAAGTTCACATAAATAAGGGAATGAATGGCTTTCAAACAGCTTTGAACAAATAATCATGTTGTTTTGTGGGTAAATATATAACTGCCAGTCTGTGATTGAAAGAAAAAAAAAATGTGTTCGTATGAATAAAATCGTATATCCATATTGTCAGTTGTCAAATGATTCAATAAAGAAAAAATGTCATTTCAAGGGAAAATCCCTGTCCCTCCCACCCCCAGGCATTAACAGCAGCAATCACCATAACAACAACCAGGTTGTGCACTTCTGATACAAATAAAATGCAAGCATACCGACATGTACCCAAAGTATTTAAAGCACACCACAAAAGTCTCTACTGGTTTGGTGGGCGTGGTTGGTTAAAAGGGCAGTTGGTGGTGCTATGCACATTTTGTAAATTTTTTTTTTCTGACAGCGTATTTTGACCACAGTATTGATTGATCATAGCTGTACATTTAAACCATATCTAATCAGAAACAAAATTCATGCTAGTTTCTTTCACTATCGTTGACTTGTATTTTGTGTGCTGTAGAGAAGAAGGAAACTCAACGGAAATATACTTGCGTTTAAGAGAATTTACATATCCCTCACTGTAATACTTGAATCCTTTTGTCATCTATTCCTTCCCTGAACTGCTGGAGACATCTGTGATGAAATTCTCAACGAATGCAAAAGAAATATCTGGCAAACAGCTCAGATCGTTATTAGATATACAGTAGGACGCCATATTATTTGTCGATATGCCTAGTTTAGCCTCGTTTTTGCGATACATTAATATTCATGAGGATCTCATTAAGAATAGTCTATAATCCAAGATTTAAGCGGGAATATACTAACCATAGTTTCATTCACGTCCGCGCAAAATAAAATTTCTATCCCTTTTTCACAACAAGATCAAGACAACTTACAACCCATAGCTAACCTTACTACCAGCTAATAACATTGGAGTGCTAAGGCACGTGCAATTAACACGAGACAAGTAGCACAAGAACTAAATACTAATAAACCAAGGCACTAAGTTGCAACCAGAAACAACCACCCAAATTATAATACGAATTAGATTACAATGTGCTACGGCATACAGTACAACTCCATATATACATACAACAAAACGCAGCACATACACACACCAAACAAAAACACAAGCACTTAGAATAGGATTAATTTTAGTTTCGATTTTTGGCTAACAACATTTTGCAAATCCTTATATAGGAATAGATAAGGAACAATAACTTTTGAATCTGATCTAGACAGTGCTTTCTTTACATATACAAGAAGCGCATATCCAACACAACACGCACTGAACTACACCACCTAAGGACTAAATGACTTCGGCAGAGTAATAAATAAAACGTGTCGTCCGACTTGCCTTTCTTCACTGGAAGCTTCCTCAAAGATACGTCACTGTCAGATAATTCCAGTTTTCTTTTGGTCGGGAGTCGTTTCAGGAACACGACCGGGTTCATATTGCACTTCGTTAAAACTTAAACTTGTATCCTTTATTTTGTAGTCGTACTTTTGTTTTTATTTTGAAGGGTTTATTTTGCACGGGATATGGAGTATATACAATGGTTTATGTCTATTTTTACAAATTAACATTTATTGGGTACTATATAACCAGCATTGTATTACAGGGTCTTTGAATCCGTACACCCAAATAGAAACCGTCCATTTAGGTCTCAGTGGCCTGTGTGGGTGGCCTGTCTGTTATTTTTTCTTTCAAGTGAGCGGTTCTCAAAAAGCTTGGAAGATATTGCTTTGATTTATAGCAACCGCCTCTCTATTATTGCTATCGCTATCGTCGGACGACGTAGAACCTTTCTTTTTCCTGGCGTATTCTGTCACTGTGACAGTTGGGTCTTCTGCGTGAAGAGAGGTTTCCATGAACGTAATCTCTTACGTCTGGCATTGGATTCAGATTTGGTAACCTGGTGAAAAAACCATCTACCCTGGCTCCAGGTCGTCCTTCGAACCTGAAAGTCATATCTCTGGGTTGGTGGCACGAACGTGGCAAGACTGAAGACGGGCTACAATACTGTGTCCACAAACGAATAGATGCATGTTGACCCTATTACAGATCACAAACGAATGAAACTGTATACTTCATTCATTGTTTGGATTATAGTCGTATATCGCCCTATGGCATGCGCGACTCGTTATTTGTACACCTTTATGAACTTCTTAATTGATGCGATTAACTGCTATTAACACACTGCCACCTAAACAGGCGACCGGGAGCAATGGCGCCAGAAAGGTTCCCCTTCTTATTGCAAGGCTGCTACCAAATACACGTTAGGATAATTGCATTTGGTTCAGATTTGTGCCCAGTTTCCTATTTTTGTGGGGCGGTCCCTAACTTAATGCCAAACATGTGAAAAATCACATCCGGGTTGAATATTCCCGAATTGTGAATTTACCTACTGTTAAGTTACATTGTTTTCGTGTGCTATGCGTACTTGTATTTTCCAAAAGAAATTTGTCCAATCGGTTTGGCTTGTAGTCATAAAATTTTTGTGACCTCCAGTAGGGTCGCGAGTTCATTAGTTTGTTCAGCAGCTTGCCAGTCATGATCTTTTCAGGGCCAGAGATTTCGCCTAAAGAGGGCTTTCGGCGGCCCGAATGAAAGCGCTATGTAGGGATTGTTTTCACAATTTATGTAGGCAGACTGTATTGCTTGTTCCTGATATCTTTGTTGGCTCTGTCCTCCGAGCTCGTTGACTCTGCATATTTTTCTTAAGGAAATTGGTGGAGGTTGTGGATATCCGTGAGCTTTTCTGCCAACCTTATCAATCCCGTAATTGAGTAGTAGGTGTAGGTGTCCCAATAATATGTCTGCAGAATGTGGACTCCAAACCGCTACTGGGAGGATAGAGGCCGCCGTGTTTTTAGGGACAGCCAGGCGATGTCCTTCACTGCACTGACAAAGTGGCTAGCCTTTTTGTCTTTTAAAGCTTCCTGTAGCCCGATCTCTATCAGTTATGCCCACCCATCCGCGAAGGTTTGGCAAAACCATGCCGTTTTAGGAAGGAAGGAATTCGTTTTGCTCTTAGAATGTTAACCACAACAATAAACCCGCGATGAGACTTGAAATAAAAAATTCCGGACCTACTTACCCGCAGCGCCACATAAAAATAGCGATTGGGAAGACATCCGGCCGATGTTCTTCATTTTCAAGAAGATACGAGATGGCTTAAACTCTTAGCAGAGGAGATTGTCTTGTCTTTGATTTCAGAGATTTCTTTCTGGATAATAAAGAATTTGGTTTATTATATAATGTCGTACCCTTGTCGATGGATATAAATAAATGTCTAGCTGTATTGATATCAAATTTATCCATAAGGGAAAAGGTCCTCCCCCCACCTCTGAAGCACCTGTAACACACTGGTGAAAGATCAACCACTTTTTCGAGCACAGGGGATCGTAGAAC